>PVJC01018284.1:0-31509 GCA_004026665.1 Murina feae | reverse complement strand
CATCTGTAGCTACACGATCTGCTTCTCTTGGGCTGCTATGGACAGATTTTTGAAAATTCTAGTTAGAATGTGTGTCTGAACATGTTTTATAGTGGGAAAGGTTTCCTTAAACCAGCGGTCGCCAACCTTTCGGACCTCACGGACCACCAGTGGTCCGCAGACGACCAGTAGGCAAGCGCTGTGATAGACTGTGAAATGCTATGCCGCTGCAAAGGGGTGTTGTTTACTGGCTGAGAGCTTAGACCCATTCTGCCTGGTTCAAACCACAGCTTCTGTGTCTGCTGATAGTTTCGTTTCTCGTCTACAAAATAGGGGTAATAGTGATACATGTCCCACAGTGTTGGTGAAAGGATTTAGCATCGTTCCTGGAGCATAATAAATGCTTACTGTAGTCATGCAAACTACTCCGAGGTTCTATAGATCAATTCTTTTATTCCCCCTTGGTCCAGGTATTATTCTGTATGCAGCATACACCATGTGTTTAGTGCAGTTTAAACTTCAGTAATGTCAGAATTAGAAATGATATGAGCTTATTATCAATTATCATTTGAAAGTCTATTTAAATTTCATTTACATTTAGTTTTATACATTTAAAGAATAAATTTTTAATGTTTCGTTTTGGTCAACATTTGCCATCTTCAGTCGGAGGAAGCTCTGTTGCTTAGACTGTTTCACACAATGAACAGTTTGGGGCAAAAGCAATCAAAGCAGATACTCAGCATTGCAAACATGTGGTCCTAATGTCCATCCTAAGAGTCTGGGCACCTCTTGTCGGCCACTACCAAGGATTTGAGGGTGCACATGTGAGTGCACGTGTGGGAGGAAGGGGCAGGCATGTTCCACACACAAAGCCAGTGAACAATAGCTGGCTCAGTCCTACATTCTTATACAGCAAAAAAGAAAAAGTGAGGATTCTTGGAGGAGAAATTCAAAACCAATGGCAACTTTTAAACTAACTGAAGCTTCCATTACATATAAATTTATAAGTTGATTATGACCGTTTAAATATTGGCCCGATCTTTGATTTCATCTATGAGCACCAACTGCAGGCACACTAGAATTAGCCTCCTAATTGGTCTTAAAAGTTCAATTCTTTAATACCACATTCCTGGTGAGTCTTTATTTCCTAAGAGAACCATACATGAAAGGCTATTTCTAGGAAGTTTAATCTTTGGTGATTCTTTGATTAGCATTTGAACAAGAGAGAAAAGCAAAGACCTCAAGAATGCTTATCATCATCCCCAAGATCAAGGCTAATAAAAATTAGCTTAAGTTACATTTCTTTCAAAACTTAAAGTCTCTTTTTAGCAGAGAAAATGATACAATAAAGCATTATTGTATGTCTTTAACTGTCCATGGTATCTAAGACTTACTGTGTGGGCTTCTTATTGTCTACAAAATAACCAGGAATAAGCCTTTATTTCCACTTGCAAAACCAAATATTGTTTTCCAGGGTAATCTGGTGACAACTTATTAAACTACCAAAAATTTTGGCCACCAGTATGCTGTTAAGTATTTAATAACTGAAGAAAAAAATGAAATTCTTGATTTATAGCTTTTGCCAATTTCCATGGTGTAAATACTCCCTCTGTGGCCAATTTCAAACTGCCAACATGACATCACTACACATGGAGTTGGCAATAGCTGTGCAGTAGAATACAGTTATATAGCATTGCCACCAGAGAGACACAACACATGTACATTACCTCCAGGGCATAGAAAGTAGTAAAATGTAGCGAAATAATTTGAAACTGATGGATTTTGAGTATTTATTTCCTTTTTTGTAATATAATTTCCTTAATTCTGAGTTTGTATTTAATCATTTACAATGGCTCTATTTAACAACTGTCTTGCAAAATTCTGGAGAATCTGACCATCAACTTTCAGGAGTTAGCAGGAGCTGTTTCCAGCACACCACTGATTGGGGCCCCATGGAGGTGGGAAAACTAAGCACAGAAAGACAAGAACCTGCCCACAAAGGGCATTAGGAATCACCCAGCTATTGAACTAAGCAGAACATTGAGAAAGAGCACCTGGGGTGAGATGTGAGGGAGAAAGGTGAGTCGAGGATGGGGAAGGCAGTCCTCTGAGCTCATGCTATCTGTGTATTGCCTCCTGGTAGCTGCCCCTCCAGAGGACTTGCGAGTGGCTGGTATCAGCGACAGGTCCATTGAGCTGGAATGGGACGGGCCGATGGCAGTGACGGAATATGTGATCTCTTACCAGCCGACGGCCCTGGGGGGCCTCCAGCTCCAGCAGCGGGTGCCTGGAGATTGGCGTGGTGTCACCATCACCGAGCTGGAGCCAGGTCTCACCTACAACATCAGCGTCTATGCTGTCATTAGCAACATCCTCAGCCTTCCCATCACTGCCAAGGTGGCCACCCGTACGTACCATTTCCCCGTCCTGCGTCATTTTTCTTTTCTCCTCCATGAGATCATGGGCATTCATGATAGTACGCCGCAGTGTCTTTTCTTAATTCTTCGGGGATGCCTGCAGTAGTCATTGCTCTTGAGGGGTCAGTCTTCCGACATGACCCCCTTGGGAAAGGGTATGCTGATACAAAGACACTTCAATTAAGAGGGTTTCCAAACTCAGGCAGCTTCCATCAATTACAGAACCAAAGGACCAAAAGTACTTTATTGAGCTCTTTCTTGTTCTAAGTTAGATCTGAATAGAGGTCAAGAGAAGTTGTGAGAATTCTACAGACTTTGATTCTAGTTAGAGACTAAAACCAGGAGATCTGAAATGGGACATATGATAGGCATGTGCTAAATGGTGTAGAGTGGGAAAATATGTTGTTTAAGATCATAACTGACAACACCCACTTCTCATGGAGAGGTAGCATAATTTCCTGTGGTCTTTCGTTTAACAAAACATCTTGATAGTCCGTTTTTATTATAAAAGTTGAGGTTCTAGAACAGGGGTGGGGAACATCCAGCCCAAGGACTGTATAATGCCTGCAGAATCATTTGGGGTGAGTTAACCATTTGACTAAATGCAGCAGGCTAATTTTTAAGTTGATAATTTTGTATGACCTGCAAATGATGTAATAAATGCCCAAATGGCCCTTGGCAGAAAAAAGTTTCCCCGCCCCTGCTCTGGAACATAGTTTAGAAAATTTCAATGGGGAGAAAAGTGAGAGAGAGAGAAAGAGAGAGAGAGAGAGTAAGTAAACTGGTCTCCATAAAAATGGGCATTTTCCTTTTTTATTTATAACTAGAGAAAACTCCTATACGTGTGTATACTTTGTATGTTTATTTAAGCACAGATGAATTTTATTTTTTTAATATATTTTATTGATTTTTTACAGAGAGGAAGGGGGAGGAATAGAGAGTTAGATACATTGATGAGAGAGAAACATTGATCAGCTGCTTCCTGCACACTCCCCACTGGGGATGTGTCCGCAACCAAGGTACATGCCCTTAACCAGAATCGAACCTGGGACCCTTGAGTCTGCAGGTTGACGCTCTATCCACTGAGCCAAACCAGTCAGGGCCACAGACAAATTTTAGAAGACGGCACACCAACTATTAACATTGACTATATTAATGAGGAGGCTGGGGAGGAGTTAAGAAGTCGCTGTTATTTTTTTTTCTCTCTTTATACACCTCTGACTTCTTAAATCATCGTTTTCAATGCCAATTCCTGACTCTAAGACACCAACTCAATTCTGACACTACCTGGAGTTAGCATCAGATCCCACAGGTTTAAGTTCAGTCTCAGGGGATGGCCCCCACTTCAGGTCCCAGCCAGCTTATCACCAGTACTTCTGACCCCCTGGCTATAAATTCAGGGGGTTCCCACAGCCCCTCCTTAGATATAATCATTAATGATGACAACTCACAGAACTCAGGAAAGTGCTTTACTTACCAAGTTATTACACAACTCAGGAGCAGCCAGATGAAGAGATGCATCAGGCAAGGTATGTAGGGGATGGGTGTGGAGCTTCCATGCTCCCTCGGGTACCCCAGCCTCCCAGCACCTCCATGTGTGTACCCCCTGGGTTTCTTATGGAGAGTTGATTATGGAGGCACGATTGATTAAGGCATGGAGGCTGGGAGTGGGGCTGCAGGTTCCAACCCTCCCATCATGCCTTGGTTTTTCCAGAGATGGGCTATCTGGGGGCCCAGCTGCCAGTTATCTCATAATCACACAGAAGATCTTATTAGTCCAGAGATTCTAAGGGTTTTAGGAGCAGTGTGCCAGGAACCAGTGACAAAGACCAAATAATTTATTTATTTTTAATTTTTATTGTGGAAACTATTACATATGTCCCCCTTTTCCCCCATGGACCTCTTCCAGCCTGCCCCCACCCCCAACCCTAGGCCCTCACCATCCCATTGTCTGTGTCCATGGGTTTTGCATATATGCATACAAGTTCATTGGTTGATCTCTTCCCACCTACCCACCCTTCCCTGCCTGCCCTCTGAGGTTCGACAGTC
This sequence comes from Murina feae, assembly GCA_004026665.1. Classification (NCBI taxonomy): domain Eukaryota; kingdom Metazoa; phylum Chordata; class Mammalia; order Chiroptera; family Vespertilionidae; genus Murina; species Murina feae. Next base: position 27,064 of record PVJC01018284.1, on the reverse strand, counting down.
TGTTCTATGTTTCTATGTTTCTCGGTCTGTTTTTGTTCATGATGTCACAGAGACTTTAGCAGTAGCACAGAACCAGAACAAGGGGTGATCATGAACCATAAGCTCTTGGGTTGTAAATGAAACTTATCACCAAATATGAGATAAGCGATCAGGGCTCATTTTATGTTCGTCTCAAATGACAAAATGGTACTTGGGCAACAAATACTATGAAAGTTCAGAAAATGGGGAGGTCAAAGGAGAAAGAGTTGGCTTGGAGCCTTCCCAGAGTTCTCAGGATTTGGACTGACCTTTGAAGGATGCAAGGATAGAGATAGGCAGAAGGGGAAGGATTGAAGAAGTCATCTTGTCCCTTGCTTTTTGGTTGACAAATACTCTATTATCATATTGGACTCTTGTGGATGGTGACTGTTAATGTGCCTACAATTAGGTCTGTTTTTGTTTGTATCTGACCTTCTTTCCTCCCTAATGCCTCCGGTGTCTGAGAACTAGTACCTGCAGTGATGGTGCAGAGGCAGGTCCCCATCTGCACTGTCCCCACCTTGCTCTGGGTTGAGTCACCGCGGCGAGTAACTGGCCCGTGTCCGACGCACGTGCCTCTGGTCCTCGTGCGCATGCAGTGATGAGCTTCCCATCTCCTGTGGCGTTTCTTATGCCAAGTTAGGGCATCCCCTCAGGCATGCTCCCAGGTGACAAGGACAAAATCATGTCAAGGCACCTGACATGCCTTCAAGTGGTCTCAGAATCAGCTTTGCCTTTTAACCAAGAGACATGAGGGAGCTTCCGCCCAGGAAGGAGGAGAATATCCCTGGAGGGGCAAAGCTGGAAGGGAAGCAGGCTCCCCACAGAACTGAGAAAAGGCATGCGGACATACTCCAGGGCTGGTGATGGGAACTGCACCAGGGCAAGCATGCTGCCACCTCACTGACCTGTCCATATGTGTGTCCATGTGCATCTGCGCGTGTGCGTGTGCATAGCAAAAGAAGGAGAGAAAGAGAAGAAAATAATGAGGTAAGGGAGGCCACGGTGATGAGGCAGAGAAGAGAGAAATGATAAACCACTGGAGAAAAGGAGGAGATAGTCGAATAAGAGCAAAAACCCAGGATCTGCTCTTCTCCCTTGTGTGTGACTTTGCTTTGCTTATAGACGTGAAATGGACAGTTCAGGCCTTCCTACACTTGGTTATTTGAGAATATTTATAACAAAATATTCTTCCTGCCCATCAGAGGGTCAGGAAAAGCATCCTTGTCTTCATTCTGCAGTGGGTATGGTCCACACCTCTAGTCAATTCACGGCGCCTCCCTCTTCCTGGGTGTGAAATGGGAGCACTCAGCCATTCTGTTGCCTCTCTGGAATCCTTAAAGCCGCCAAAGATAGTGTTCAGGTTCTCCAAAAAGGCATTATGTGAAATGCCAAGATTTACCACGTTAGTAAGGGAAGGAAAGTGTGACTTTTGTACTTCAATAATAACATATGACTAGAAAGCATAAACAATTATTTATTAATATGTTTTCATGTATTCCACCAAGACTTGGCACCAGCCCAACCCTGCACCTGGGACCCACCGTGTGTGTGTGATAAGATTGGCATGAGGGGAGCACACCCAGCCAGAGCCCCCGAGATGCTCTCTGTCCCTGCCCAGGACCCTATGACACGGTCCCCACATTGCTATGTTCCAGATCTCTCCACTCCTCAAGGGCTGCAGTTCAAGACCATCACAGAGACCACCGTGGAGGTGCAGTGGGAGCCCTTCTCCTTCTCCTTCGACGGGTGGGAGATCAGCTTCATTCCAAAGGTAACCCCACCTGTCAGCCCGTGAGATGGTCTTCTGTAGTGTCCACACCCTCCACGTGGGATCTGGGACAGCAAGGAAGGCACTGGCCCATAGCTCTCTACACCACTGAAGACACAAAGGGATGTTCTGTGGGTGTCTGGGCTATACATGTGGTGAGGGAACAACCAGCAAGAATGACTCTGAGCCCAGCATGCTGGCTTGAGGTGACAGAGGATGGACAGAGGATGGATGTGGGAAGCAGCCACCAGCCCCAGCTCTCTGCTCAGAAAGCTCAGGGTTTCGAGGACTGTGATTAGTGAGCCTGAACACCACACCTTCTGAGAGCTGGGTCTTCTCTCTAGGACGTAAAAAAGCCACCTGAGCCAGTCACGTGGTCAGCCCTGCTTTATTCTGTGCACACAGATGCACCAGAGTCCGCTTGCAAGGCTTCCGTCTCTCACAGTTAGAGGTGCAACACAAAAACACCTTTCATAACCTATTAATTGAGCAAAATTTCCCTTAAACAAATTACATCGTTTGTCTTTGAGTTAAAAGTATCCCAAGATGTGTTTCTGTTCAGTAAAGTAATTTTTCATTTTCTTAATCCTAAAACGAGCATTTCTGCGTTGCCAGCTGTACCTGGCCAGTTGTGGTTTTCCGGGGTTTGTTGACCCCACTGATGTTCTTCCTACTGTGTCAGTCATGGGGGTATAATGTTTAATCAGACTCCTTCCCTCTGGCTTCATCTTTCAATATCAAAGAGCATTTTTTCTGTCATTCATCAGACTTAATGATACGTGACACATTTTTGGCTAATAAGACTGTGATTTCACAGTTCTTAGAGGCATGAGCTGTTGAAGCTACAAAAGACCTTTAAGTTCACAGAGTAGACCCTTCATTTTACGTCCCGTTCCCATAGTTTATAGATACAGAGACTCTGAGAACTTAAACTTACACAGCTAGTCGGTGGCAGGCTTAATCCAGGAGCCCAGGTGTCCACGGCTCTGTCCACTAATCCAGGAGGCCCCCCTCTGCCATGTGGCTGTAGTCATGTCATAGCACCCTAAATACATCCAAACAGACATTCTGTGCAAATTTTTTATTATATGTCTTATCTGTGTTCAAATGACCAGTATAGTATGATGGGTAGATGAGTTTATAACCATCAGACTACTGCTCAGGCAAGAAAAAAACTGTGCCAGCCTTGTCTGTTATACATCCAACATGTGACGAGTAAGAGGGTCTGGCCAGGCCATACCAAGGTCAAACACATGGCCACCGAGAATAACTGTGTGATCTGTGGGTTGGGGGCCAATGAGCGGCATGTGTCACACTGATTTCCAAGAGTCTGGCTCTGAGGAACAGACAGGGCACTCTGGGTAGCGTGAAAAGAGACCAAAGAATAGAGGAGAGGGGCAGTGCCACAGAAAAGTCCTCTTGTTCCCTCAATTTCCAGGGACACACATAGAAAATGTACAATAGACAGGTAGGTAGGTAGGTAGATACTCAATCTGGGACCCAATGTCATCATGTTGATCTTTCTCATTTTCCCTCCTTCCTCTCTCCTTTGTATTATTCTTTTTGTCTTCTCTGTACTTACAGTTGGTTGTGTCACTGACTCCTAACACATCTGGGTGAAGAGAAAACAAGACATTGACAAATTTGCACCCTGAGTAACACCATGAGAAACTCCAGACACAGCAAAATATAACTCTGCCTAATTAAAAAAAAGTCTGCAAACATCTTAGTTTAGAAAGTGTGTATGTGTGTACACAGAGCTGTTTATACTCATACGCAACTCTTCTAAATAGCCAAGAACATGCTCATCAGGATGAATGCTAACTGTAACCATCAACCTTCTCATCTTTGGCATAAGCCAGGCTACATCACCTCATGACTAATTTGTATTGGCAAATTCAATAGACTCCGGAAAGGCCAAAGAAATGTTCTTGAAAATTGGTTTTCTCCATTTGCCAAAGCCTCCTAGCGGGGTGGCCTTCTCCCTGAGCCTGGTGAGACTTGGCCCTGACCCCAGACGCTCTGCTGTCCGCATGGAAGGGAGAGGAGGAGTCCCCATTTTAAAATCACAATTCAACAAACAGTGGAACACTTTTCTCTCCCAGTAACTTTTGTTTTCTCTGCGTCTCCCTTCCCCGACACAGAACAATGAAGGAGGGGTCATTGCCCAGCTCCCCAGCGATGTCACATCCTTCAACCAGACAGGACTAAAGCCTGGGGAGGAGTACATTGTCAACGTGGTGGCCCTGAAGGAGCAAGCTCGGAGCCCCCCAACCTCGGCCAGCGTGGCCACTGGTGAGTGCCTCCTGCCTTTCTCCCAAGGCTACCCCTGGGTCACTCACAAGGAAGAACTACAGACTTGTCGGAGACATAGAGACAAAGGGGACAAGGACATCTCCCAGAGCCGAGAACAGCATTGGTACCTGCAGATGGAAATCCTCTCCCAGATGCTAAGCAGAACCTCTTCCTTATTGCGTCTTACAAGCATAGACATATGGGAGAGTATTCTGTGGGGAAATTCCGTGTTAAGATGTCCAGTGTGTCTCCCAGTCTTACTCATCAAAAGGTCTCATTTGTCAGCTCCTAGTATCTTGAGCTTTGGAACCTACATGAGATTTAGAGAAAGTCATGCAACCCTTCTTAATTCACTTTACAATGACGAATAATAAGAACTCTGTCATTGACTTGACATGAGGATTAAATCAGATAATGCATGGAAAGTAATCAGCACTGTGCTGATGAGAGTGCTCAATACCTAGTATACATACATGTGCTCAGAGAACACACTTAAGATGTGAGCATGTAGAAAGTGTTATTGAAGACCAGGAGTGTAGGTGGGTCACTGTTCAAGGGGAACTTAAGTTTATTTTCTCCCCATAGTTCCTCTCATGCAAGATCATTATTTCTAGGTCTGATTCACTCACTGCATCGTGTTTTGCCTTGGCTAACAAAGGCTGTAAATTAGCAATTATAATGCATATGCGTGTGCCCTCACCAAGAATTTTTCAAAAGTTATAAATAGCAACTGTTATCCTGTTTGTTCTGATTTCAGGGATGGGAGAATTGAGACTGGAAGGTTAAGCAACTTCCCCTGTAAGAAAATGAGATAGGCGAATATTAGTACAGCTTTATTTTTTATAAACAGAAATTGATACTAAAGAAAGTCAGGAGTCCAGGGCAAAGACCGAGTTGGACAGAACAGGGAGCCACGAGGCTATGTAATGAGACACGTTGCATTCGTGATCCATGCTTTGCTCATTGGATCCACACTGAGCAGCATCAGGTGCTGAGGCTTATCCTCAATAGAGAAAACACTGGTTTAAAACTGTTATGAAATTAGTTTATCTTCATCAGAGCACTGGGGTTCCATGGCAGCGTCCCGAGGCCAGGACGAGGGGACATCCAGGCCTCTGACCACTCTCTCTCCAGGAGTGCCACACCCGCCGACCACAGCAGCTTCACTGTCATCTCTTGTACATTTTGTACAGTCATTTAAGAGTTTGTGCTTTAAGTCCTGCTCCCAAAAAGAGGCTTTTAAACCAGAGTTGTAGTCCAAATATGTTTCAGAAGAAGCTGCACAGCCATGAAGCCTGCAAGTGCTCTGTAGGAATCTCTCCAGAGGCCGGGCAGGCTCCACATCTTTGCTCCCCAAGGTTATCTGGAGCCTGAATTTGACCTTCTCATCGCGTGTGTAGATTCTCCTTTCTGACGTAGAATGTTTCTTCCTGTGATTGGATAGTAAGAAAGCGTTAGTAGGAAGCAAAAGACTATGAGGAGGCGATGGTTCATCAGAGGGCCCAGGACATTACAGTTGCAGAATGTTTTTCTTCCAAAATACAGGGTGTCCCCCAAAAATGTATACCCACTTTGTATCATTATAAAGGCAGCATTTATTAAAATACATTTTATTTTCAGCATTGAGCTATACCAGCTGTTACAGTGTATGTACATTTTGGGGGGAAACCCTGTATTGACAGCACTTACAGATGGTAGTCCAACTCCACCTTAGTCTTCTCCTTAATCCATATTTTTACCTTTGCAGGACCTTTTGGTTTGGAAGTCTCTTAGGAGGAAAATGGAAAGTTCCAGACCTGAAAATGTGTGGTAAAGCTAGGGAGAATTTTTTTTTTGCCAAAAGGAAAACATCCTAGTTAATATTTTGGCATTGTGTTCAGAGTCATGAAAGAAATGGAAAGAAGCATAATCCTTCCAGTTTACTTTCTGAGCAGAAAGTGTAGAATTGAGGGCCCGCATGGAAAGTAAGCTGGCACCTCCTGGCCGGGATGGTATAGCTCAGGGAAGTGGCCAAGGAAGGCGAGAATCCAAGAGCAGAGCGGCTGCAGGAAGTACGGTTGCTCCCAACCCTGTCTGCTATTTTTAGAAAATGATTATTTAATTATTTCCTTCTGCTAAGGTCTGACCTACACTAACCCCCCTCCTGCGAGGCTCCAAGGCCTCATCAGGCTCTCAGACTGGCTTCTTGCAGGCAGGTCATTTTGAGAATGCAAATTACAAGACCTCCTGCAGCTGGAGCACTCAGCTACACAGTCGCACTCTCACAGGGACCAGTGCCTTAAGCCTAGGGTTTGGGGGATGGAAAGAGTTGAAGGACAAAAGCCTTAGATGGTTGTTTGCATTTCTGTGACATCTTTCTTTCTTCCCTAAGAAGTTCCAGTTCATTGAAACACTTTCCCTTCCTTCTCCTAGATGCACGGGATTGCCCATCCATTCCTCCCACTCATCCATCGCCCATTTCCTCAGCGACTGCTGTGTTTCAGGCATTATGCTTATACAGCAGCTAGGAGACCATTTAAAAATGGCCCAGCTTATCTAAAACCTCTACATACAGGAAGCCTAAAATATCTGGATGTGTTCTGTTCAATCACCTTGTTACCCCAGATACGAAAAACCTGCATTTTAACTCTAAACCAGGTGGCACCACAATGGTCTGCCGATATTCATTTGGGCTGTCACCAGACCCCAGATCCTAAGCTGCTTAATAGAAAACAGGACCGGGCTAGACCCAGAAAGCAGGTAGGCGACCTAGAAGAGGCCCAACTCCGCAAGACTGAGAGGCTCAGGTCGGACGGAGACCGGGCTAAGGGAGACACTCCATCCTGGAGACAGCAGGAGGCAGTCCAGCATGGGCAGATGGACCAGTCTGTCAGGGCTCTCTGATAACGAGGAGGAAAACTTTCTTAACTAGCTGAGGCAGGGAAGAGAACTTACCAGAAGGACAGTGTCTCATGGAACCCCGAGGGCCAGAAATGCATAGGGGCCTCATCAAAGACTTGAACCGGAAAATGGAGAATTGGGAAGTTACTGTCTCTATCTAGACACTCCTCAGAGTCACTCATTCCTGCTTTCCTCTGTACTTCTCCTAAAACTCTGTCCCCAGTTCCCATGGGGATTCTCTGCAACACCAGCAGGGTATCTGATGTCCTACAACTCAGCTCATCCACTCTGCCCAGGAAGAGTGTCGGCTGGTGCAGGGCAAGGGCTCGGTCCATAAGGCTGGCCTCCACTTTAGATGCCAATCGCTCTCATAGTCACACTCAGCTAAGCAGAGTCTCTGGTTCTGATTCCAAACCCTTGAAGAGTATTAACAACAATCAGCTGTAGTCACCGAGTAATTCAAAGCAGGCTGGTGGCCTTGCAAGCATACCATGAGGAGTAAAGACCATTTTCCATTCTCCTCACCAGTCCTTTCTCTCTCAATTTCCCTTCTGTATTCTCTCACCTTCCCCCACCCCCATCGTCTTATGTGCACAGGATGGGTAGTGGGCCCCCTAGGAAATAAGCCAGGTTTTCGAGGGTAACACCACCCCACCATAAGGTCCCTTCACCTGCTCAGTGCCAGGGCCCAGGGCTCATGAGGGGCTGCGTGTGACTGCAGTGTCCTTCTGGTTCAGGATGTGTAAGAGCAGGTGGGAAAATAGCCTACAAAAGACAGGACCAAAACCGAGGTCCTCTTTTGTTAGAAGAGCACGTTTCCCCAGAAGACACGTCCCATGTCAACCATGCAAATGTCTGTTGGCTGTCGGTAGCATCTTAGCAGCTGTGTTGACTGCGTTCTCACATGGCTGAGCAGGGACATCTTTTGGATACTCCTGATGCTCCCCCCTGCCCTTTGGCAATGGTGTTGGAAATCTCAGGTGTTTAGCTGAGGCTGACAATTTCATAGATCTTTCCTCAGAGCTGGATGCCGGGGCTCACGCCAGAAGCTCAGTCTCTGTCCCTCTCAAGCCAAGCCAGGACGGAAAACACTCAGCCTGGTGACAGGAGATGCAGGAGAACTGAATTCCGGTGCCAGTTACCCTGTTTCCAAACTGCATCCTCCGAAAAGAGATGTCTCCTTCCTGTGCCTCCTTCTCCCCATCTGTGAAATGGGATAACACCTCTCCCTTCCCTGACTGACCAGGCTGATGTAAGGAGAAGGGAGAGAGCTCATTTCTCAAACGTTCTTCTGTTTGATCCTTCTCCGTCAGTCATTGACGGGCCCACACAGATCCTGGTGCGAGATGTCTCCGACACCGTGGCCTTCGTGGAGTGGACCCCCCCTCGAGCCAAAGTCGATTTCATCCTCCTGAAGTACGGCCTGGTGGGTGGGGAAGGCGGAAAGACCACCTTCCGGCTGCAGCCTCCCCTGAGCCAGTACTCAGTGCAGGCCCTGCGGCCTGGCTCCCGCTACCAGGTGAGCGTCAGTGCCGTCCGCGGGACCAACGAGAGCGAGGCCTCCACTACCCACTTCACGACAGGTAAGGCTGCGGCGCGGCGGAGGGGCGGACAGGGATGAGCCAGCGGTGGTACTGTTATGGCAAGAGCAGTATGCAGGGGTGAGAGGACGCGTGCGGGGGCACCCAGGTCATTGCAAGAAGGAAGCGTGGGGTTTCGGGGCCCCTGGCAATGCCGTGTCACAGTGGAGGGCCACACCGCCCACCTGTGGTGGGAGCGCGTGTTCTCGTCCCATGGCCTCAGCTTTCTCATTTGTACAATGTAAACTTTGTCTTGAAGACAGTTATGCATCCATATTACAAGCCCAAATGGCAGTTTGGGGAGAGTTTGGGGAAGGGCCCCCTTTATTGCTGCTTGCAGAGATTGTTGTAATACTTCTGTAAGTCCATCATGACTGCACGGCATGATGGCCCCCCCTGGATTTGAGGGTAGCCCCACTGGAAGGATCCTCGCCTGAGATCCTGTGTCTGCCATTCGTTTGTAAGTGGGACCTCGAAGGCTAGGGGCAGGCTGGCTCCCTCCCATGGACAGCGGGCGGAGTGAAGTGGGTCAATGTCCCCGTCTTGTGATGATACCATCCCCTTCACCCCGAAAACTGTCAGGACTCTTAAAGAGCTTCACTGACCGTCGGGAAAGGCCAGGCCTCAGGGGACCTGCTCCCCAACTCTCTCGGAGCCCATGGCTGGACTCTACCCCACCCAGGTGCCAATGAGATTTGTTACTGAACACACCGCAGGGCCTTGTGTGCAGAGCAACCTCCACAGCGACCCTTCGGGTGAATTCAAGGTCAGCCCTTCCTGCCCCACCCCACACACACAACACCGCCTCCTCAGGTGCTGGGGCCTCCCATGGGCCACAGCCCTGCATTCCTTTTAAAATTTAAAACAGGTTTTGTTTGAAACGTGGTTTATTTGTGCTTTGCTCGGATAAGGAGTTCAAAAAGGCAGGAAAGGGGATGAGCCCCTGAGCTGCAGATCAAAAGCAAGTGCTTAATGTTTAGGTTGACAAGATGGAGGCAGGATTGGCTGGTGGCCCAGAAAGATTCCAATCAAGATGATTACATTCTGCTTCCGGGAAGCGGCCCCGAGTCCCGATTCATTGCTGCACGAGTCTCTGTTGCGGGTTGCCTGGCAGATTGGCAGATGTTAAGAGGTGCCTTCGCAATGCGGCCTCAGCCCGCACCTCCAGCGTGCCCCTCTGCTCCGGGGTGCAGGGGCGTGGGGAACGGGGGTAGGGAGAGTGAGCAGCTTTGCCCACAAGCCCTCAGGGCTGGGGGTTGGCAGGTGCCGGTGGAGTGATGACAGTGCCTGGCCCCTCGCGGTAGGACCCTCAGTCATTTCGGAACTCCGCTTAAATTCACATTAGCCAAAGTGCTTTTCCAGGTGATGGCTTCGGCACCAGGCGAGCGCTAATTGCACAGACAATTAAAACAGAGATTTGCTTCCTGCGTGGTGAGTGGGATGTTAGAGCTGCTCAGAAAAAGCGAAGAGCTCAGATGGAAGCTCGCCGAGGCCAGAGGCGAGAGAGCGCCAGCCCGAGGACATCAGAGGCTCCTCTCTGCGCCTCCCTGCCCCACTGTGGGTTCTAGTTTCAGGAAGTTCCTGAGATCCCTTCTGCCTGGGACCCCTCCCTCTCTGAGCACATCCCCAAAGCACTGAACGCAACCACCAACCAGCAGCTACTGCTTTAACTGAATGCACAAGCCCCTGTTGAACGCTCTTATGCGTTGAATTGTGTTCCCTACAAAGATGCGGAAGTCCTGACGCTCAGCACCTGTGCATGTGACCTAATTTGGTTCATCGAATAAGAGGAGGTCATTAGGATGGGCCTTATGCCAGTGTGACTGTGGGAGGATTTGTCGTGAACTGGGGAGAGGGGAGAATTTGGACCCAGATGGACACGCATATATGGAGAACACCATGTGAAGATGAAGGCAGGGAGCAAGCCACAGGTTGCAGGCAAACCAGCAGAGAGAGGCACAGGACAGATTCTCCCTTGCAGCCCTCAGAACAAACAACCCTGCCAACACCCATCTCAGACCTCTAGTCCATGGGACAATACATTTCTGTCGTTTCAGCCCCCAGGAAACTAACGCAAAGGCCAAGCCACAACCTGGGAGCCACAGTCTGCTCAGCAGTGAGAGCACCTGCCACCCGCCCCCACTCCCAGGACCAGCTGCCTTTAGGGGAAGCTGTCCCTGAACCGCCTCCTCCCCGGCATCCTGCAGAGCCCCGCAGCTGGGATATTTAAGGCTTTTCTAACAGCTAAAGGGAACAGACAAGCCAGAGAACTGCCAGTATTCATCCAGGCGCCTCACATGCACTCCCTGAACACCTACTAGGTGCCAGGCACTGTCCCACGCACCGAGGCTACAGAACAAGCAAGCCAGACAAGGCCCAGGTTCTCATGAGTTACATTCCAGTGGGGACACTGGACAAGGACGAAGAGAAGAAATACATGAGCCATTCCAGCCATGAGCATTATGCTGAGAAGTGAAATGGATGACGTAGAGAGAAGTTCAGAACATCTGTCTGAGGAGATTAAGATTTAATCAAGACCTATGTTACCAAGTGAGGATCCAGGAAGAGCATTCCAGGCAAAAATAGCAGCCGGCGCAAAGGCCCTGAGGCAGGAATAGCGTGATGTGTCTCAGGGGCAGGAACAGAGGCAGCGCAGCTGGAGCACAGTGAAAACGTGTCACAACATGATGTCCACGAGGCAGGAGGCTGATCATGCAGGGCCCGCCGGCCACCCTTAGAGTGCCTAATGGGAAGCAAGAGGCAAATTTTCAGCAGGGAGTCGCTGGCTCTGCTTTCCGTTTTAGAGATTAGATGTGGCTGTTCCCAGAGCCCCGGTTACCCTTGGGGCCCCCACCAGACACCTGCCTTTGCCTTGCCCCGGGCTTGCTGACAAGTGGATGGGACCAGCCCAGCACCCAGAGGTCAGGCTTCAAGACCATTTCACGCCGCCAGGCTTGACCTCTTCTGACATCATGGACATTAGAAACGTCCGGTCCCTAATCACAGGGCACAGGCCTTAAGGCAAAGCAGGTACAGGACTCAGCCTGAGCCCTAAGCCTCAGCTATTTTCACTGCAGCTCAGCCCAAGCTCCTCCCTCCACCCAAGTGCTGCAGGAGTAACACACAGCCCACGGAGAAGGCACAGTTTCCGATGCTAAAGCCACAGTGAGCGAGGAAACGTTTCTCAGAAAAAGTAGCTGCCAAGACCTGAATCTGCCCAAAGTCTCACCGAGTTCCCACCACTAAACGCAACTCTCGTCACCCTGAAGCTGCCCGCAGACAGAGCCACGCACCCGTCTTCCCCGGGAGCAGCTGGGACGCTGGCCTGGCACTCGCCAGCTGAAGCAGGCTTCCTCAGAACTAGCGGCTGGCCCGCTCCACAGCCCAGTCCACATCTCGATGACAAGTTCTGTTCGCAGCATTTTCCGTGGCCATTTATCATGCCAGCACCTGTTACCCTGCAGCGTGTCGGTGTTCTTTTTGCCAAAAGAAGCCTGAGATGACCAGTCCTGGGAGAGAGAACCAGCCCCTAGGATTATGGGAGAGACCACAATGGCAATGGTCTCTTCACTGCGTTGGAATGATTGGACCCCAGAGAGCAAGCATGGGGGGTTCCCTGTTGTCGGAACTCAGAAAGCGCTTCGGATGCAATGGGAAGTCCGCCCAGGGCTTGGGCACCGGTTTTTACGCCAGGCCACGCACATCATCTGCACCGTCTAATCTATACAACAGCCTAAAATGTCAGTACTATTAGCCCATTTTACAGACGTGGCCATCAAGGCCCAATGAGGTGACAAGTGATTGGTGGAGTTGGGGCTCAAACTGAGGCCTGACTCCAAAGCCCATGTTCTGTCCACCACATCACGCGGAACAGAGTTTATTCTTGCATTATTATTAATTCTTGCATATTTTTCCAAATGAACAAGTGTCAAGCTACTTTTGCCCACCCCGGTATATAGCATTTTCTAACCTGCAGACTGCCCAGCAGCATCTGTGCAGGTAGGCCAGGGAGGACAGCTTCAGAATCTTGCCGTCAACAAGCCTCCTTCCTGTTTGGTGGTCAGATGTGATACTGGCCTAGTCTAGCTCCCTCGCCTGCTCGCAGCTTCTCCTGCCAGCACTTGTCACCTTGTGACAAAGGTGTCTCTGGTTTTGTCCTGTCAGGGTTTTCCTTGCTTAGTTTCGAGTTTATGATACAAACTGGTTCAGCTCCAATGTCTAGAATGCCGCTGGAAATTCCGAGTGGAAATGGGGAAGAGTAAGGTGTGCTGATATCTAACTCCTAAGCAAAACTCTCCAAACTCCCCGGAATGTGTGGTGGGCCAACCTGGCCGCAGGGCAGCCTGGGGTCACTCACACCAGAGGCAGGGTCAGGAGGGGTGGGCTGTCACTGCAGAGCTTGTTCATGTTCAAGATGCGTGACAAAGGCACATGATCCCGTGTGATCTGGGTGATGTCACTCTTTTTTAGAGATTGACGCTCCTAAGAACCTGCGCGTTGGCTCCCGTACAGCCACCAGCCTGGACCTCGAGTGGGACAACAGCGAGGCGGAGGTTCGGAAGTACAAGGTTGTGTACAGCACCCTGGCAGGCGAGCAGTACCATGAGCTGCTGGTCCCCAAGAGCGTCGGGCCAACCAGCAGAGCCACCCTCACCGGTGAGCGAGCTCCTGTCCACACTCTCACAGCTTTCTTCCCACCCACCTGCACCACCATCAGATGCCACTGATTTGGCCTCTCGCGTGCCTAGCATATCTCGTATGTCTCCTGCTCGCCATGGCACACCATCGCCTGGTCTCGGACCCTGTCACATCCTGTCTTACAGGTCAGGGACATCCATTGCTCTTGGATAAACACCAACCCTTAGCCGAGCCCACACGGCCTGCCTGGTTTTCCTGCCATCTTCTCTGGACACCCCTCCCTCCCTGGGCTCGAGGCCCACAGGTGTGCTTCTTTCAGCCCCTCAAGCACCTTTTCCCTCCCCGGTAGCCTGCCTGGTCCCAGGTGGGTCGGGTCCCCTGTCTGCAGCCTCATCTCCCTGGTCCCCACTCCCCTCCCAGCACCCTGTTTGTCCTGGGCACCGTGCTGGGTGATGCAGTTGTCAGTGTCCATCCTCCCCCTAAAGTTCTGTGGAAGGTGGACCGTGTTTGCTTCTGCTCACCATGGGCTCCCCAATGTCCAGCAGGGCGTCTAGCACTTACTGAGTCCTAAACAAGCGGTGGATGGATGGAACTGTCAATGTTCACTGTGACTGAGAAATAGACAAGAGGCCAGTGATAGGATGAGAGGCTGGTGGGGCTTTATGCATCCTGTACAGAGTGGGAATCACAGAGGGATTTTAAATAAGGTGATGTAAGGCCTAGATCTGTGCAGCTGCAGCATGGAGAAGGGGTAAGGGCAGAGGCAGACATTGGTCACGAGGCCATGCTGGAGTCAATGGCAGGGATGATGGTAGTGTGGACTAGGATGACGCCCAAGGTCACCATGATGCCTGGCTGGGAGCATTCCCTGTCCCCATGGAGACGGGGCCCCAGCCAGTGCTCCTCCTGGGCTTCAGACACACCCACCCAGGAAGACCCACCTGGTGGACTCCACTGACAGGTAGATGACGGGAACCCAGGATGCCTTTTATATGTGACCTGCACAGCATCCTCCAATGCGCCGCACGCACAGCCTCTGCTCAGTGTGCCTCGGCTTCCTGCTGGAGCACTGGCCATCTTAGCAGACGGGAGGCACAGCAAAGTGCACACAGTAAACAAGGGCAGTGGAGGCAAAGCTGTTTCCTCCTGAGCTGAAATCCCAGGCTGCCTTGCCCAACGAGGCCAGTTAAAGCAAATATAATAAATGCTCTTTCCAGGCAGACGCGCTTCTGAAAACACAGCCAGGAGACGCAAGGATATGCTGACCAAGCAGGTTAATGGGGGTGAATTAGATGTAGTGGGAACAGACCAGCTGGCGGAAGGGCTTTTACCGAGAGCTGGAGACATTCACAAAAACTAAGCTAAACCAAAAAGCTGAAATGATGCAGCAGGGAGCCGATTCTAAGCACAGCCCATCTCTGCCTAAGCCTCAGGCTGATTTGGCAATTAGCAATTTCCAAGGATGATGGCTAGTTAGGATGGCAGATACACCATAGAATCATGAGAGATATAGAAAAGAGCGCAGTCACATCCCAGGCGTTATTTCCCTCTACCAGGGGGGAAAAGACTCTACTTTCATTGACCATCAATGTTATTCCAGTCACCTTCAGTTCATCTTCAGAACACCTCCTAAGGGATGTTAGCATCCCCATTTTATGGATGTGGAAACTGAGGCTCAGGGCACTTGGAAACTTGCCCAAGTTCACACAGCCAGCAAAGGGCACAGCTGTGACTAAAAGGCAGTTCCAAGTCCTCATCAAAATCCTCCCCCTCCATGCTGCTCCTACTAAAGAAGTAGAATGGAAAGGACAGTCAGCACATCAGTGCTGCAGACTTACAAGAAAAGGAAAAATTATTAACAAGGAGAGGGCTTGCATAGTCGGTGTTTTTATTAGAGTTGGGCTGATGAAATGAACCTACAAATATATATTACTCATAATTATCCCAGGGAGTTCACAGCTGGGGAGATTTATAAAGGCAAATGGCTTTGTGTGACTTAAAAAGAGTATAGGCACATAAGGAAGCATGTTTGTACTTGCTGAGATGCAAGTTAGAAGGACTATTAGCTCTCGAGCTGCCTTCTGGGGAAGCAGAAGAACGGACCTTGGTGGAGGGGAGGCAAAATGAGGGAGAAGCTCCGCCCACTTTTTTTCTGGTTCTAAACACAGTCATTTGCATTTATAAAAACAAGACCCTGGCCAGAGTGGGAAGGGCACTCCAGGTCACCTGCAGCAATCCCTCCCTAGGAACTTCAATTCTCCCCATTCCCTCGTCAAAAAAATACTCGAGGCTCCAGGCAGGAGATCCCTCTCCCTTTGAGCGCTTTGCTCATCAGCAGTGCCCTCCCTTCAGAGCTGCAGGGAATTCAAGGAGATGCCATGTGCGGCTCTCTAACAAACTAGTTCATAATAGTGTTCTTGACCATTAGACACTCAAAAATCCCCCTTCAGTGTTTATTCCTCCCTCCCTTTCTCCATTATTTTTCTAGATCACCTATTGCTTGCAACCCAGTGCTTGGCACAGTATATGTGCTCAAGAAGTCATTGCTTTCCTTCTTCACCAGATTTTTAAAATCTCATGAAGGGCAAGGGTGCTATCCACTCAGCTCACCCTGGTGCCCCGTTCACAGCCATGTGCCTGGCACCCAGGAGCCTCTCAGTAACATCTGGCGAGTGAGAGCACTGTGTGCCGTAGGAGTGCAGAGCAGAACAGGTTTGGAGGAGAGCTGAGAACAGCATCACCCTCCAAGCTGAACACAGGAGGCTCCATAAGAGATGTAGACTGGCGGTTTCCTATGGGACAAATTTCCTGAGCTATTGTTAATAAGAAGGGGAACAGAGCCAGTGCTACGCTACCACTTTCAGGACTTGGAAGGAGAAATAAAGGGAGCATTGATAGAGAGCCGTGAGCTCTTGAAGACGCGAGCAACCCCCCCGGAGTGCAGATGTATGAATGATCTGGATGCGCCTCAGATGCACATTTCCTTCTCGGGCAGAACTGCACTTTACCTGCTGGCAAAGAGCAGCGCTCACTTCCACGCAGGAAGGAAGGTGCCGAAAATGAAAGGAAAGCAGCAGGCGGGAACCTACCGAGCAAACCCCACTTCCCCGCTCCCCAGGCGAGAGACCTGGGAAGAGAGCACTTGCAATTCTGCTCCACGTTTTTCTGGAAGAAGATGATTTCGTTGTAAATTATTGAACATTTCATTTAAGCCTCATAAATAAGAAACTCGGATGAAAACACTGCATGTCAGATCCGCGTGGCAACATGTAATTTCTGTCTTACTTCCTCAACCTGTCACCCTCCATCTACGTCCGAGAATTTCTACTTCATTATAGGCAATTGAAGGTCTCAATCAGTTGCCTGGGAAGAGTAGTTTATGTCCCAAAGGTAATCTAATTTCTCCAACCAAGGTTGTGCCTGGGACGCGTGACAGAGATAAATGTGTGCTTCAAAGAGGTCTGGGGCATCGCAGTCACCCCATCAATCTAGCCAGGGCCTCACTGCCGCCTGGGCTCCCCAAATCTCTGGTTTCATCAGCAAACCAACAACAGGTGTGCTGAGGACCAGCCTGTACCTGCCTGGGCAACACTCAGAAAGAAGAAAGGACCCAGAATGGTTCTCCGAACAAGGTAACAAGAATGCTGGCTACTGTCACGGTGAGCCACGCACTGCACTTCATCCACATCAGTTCACTTCATCCTCACAGTGACCCTCTGAGATAGATAATGTTATTCGTCCACTTCTACAGAAACTGGTGCTCAAAGACATAAAATTAAGGACTCAAAATGCCCAGGTGGAGAGTAGCAGACTTGAATATTGAAGGAAGCTTGGCACACCTCAAACTCTGTCTGACTTCTGAGAAAGAACTAAGGATTAGGAAATGGGTGGGGCTGACTGAGGAAGGGAATAGGTAAGTCCATGCATCCCTGCAGGTGAGCCTGGTCAGCAAGGCCAGGTGGACTCTGCCCCATCGAGCACGGGGGTGTATATTGCTCAGCCTGCACGGAAGCCACACGGGGGTGGATGCAGACCCTCTGCCCCACAGCACTCCCCTTCCATAAACCAGGCCATTTGTTAAGAAAACATCGCCCCATGCCCTTCCTCTCAAAATCATTCCTTATACGTCAGGGGTCCTGAGGGAGTCAAGGACCGCTGGCTGTCACTGAAGCTGGGGAGGAGTCTCTGCGCAGAGCCTTTGGGAGGAGCGTGGCCCTGCAAACACCTTGACTTTGGCCCTCTCTCCTCCAGAGCACTGAGAGAGTACACTTCTGTTGTTTTAAGCCACTCAACGTCCATTTGTCATGGAAGCCCCTGGAAATGAATGCAGATGGGAAAGGCTTCATCCCACCATTGTTGCAAGGTTGTGGTGAGGATCAGACACATGCAGATGTTCTGAAGAGAACGTTCGTTCCATAAATGCAGGAGAGCACGGTCATCAGCCAGGGCTCTGGGGGCCCACAGGTGACGATGTGATCTTGTTGCATTTTTTCTACAATCCCAGGCCTGATCAATGAGGGGGAGTTTGATGGCCCCAAAGGTGTCTACATTCTAATTCCTGGCCCTTGTGACTATGTCACCTTACATGACAGGAGAGCATTTGCAGTCAACCTCTAGCAGTTGGAAAAGGCAAAGCCATGGACTCTACCCTAGAGCCTCCGGAAGGAATGCAGACGGACGGAAGCATTTTTGACTACAGACATCGTGGACTATAAAACGTGCATGGTTCTGGCCACTCGGCTGTGGGAATCTGTTGAGTAGCCATGGGAAATTAATATACCCAGTTAGTCAAACCAGTTAGTCTGGAAATCAATGTGGGAGAGAATAGAGACCCCAGATGATTCCAGAGGCCCTGGGAGGCTCCCCATGAACCTCTGTATTGAACCCCAAAGGATTTCCCCAGAGAGGTTTACACCCTTTGGCTGGGCAGTTTTTGTAATTCTCTCTATCTTCCCAGGTCCCCAGAGATCATCCTAGAATTGGATTCATATTCTGGGGCCCAAATTATCAACCTTGGGTGGGAATCCACAGCATCAGGGCTCCTGTGTGCCCCTGCATTAAAGGCCTGACAGCCCTGTGCTCAGAGAGAAAGACCCCCCACTGCCACTCTCAGAACAGACCAAGAAGGCCCCCTGTGGCCTCAGCCACTATACAAACCTCATGGCAACATCCAAGAAAAACTTTAAAGGACTGTGTCCACACAGTTCCTCAATCCACAGTTTAAGCAAGCCCTTCACCAGTTGTCGTCAACCTGAGACTCTAAGTACCACGGAGAGACCTTCCCCAGGAGAGCGCACCTCTGATGGCCACTGGCAAGGGGAGCATGCCTGCCAAGGAGACCAGCAGCAAAGAGGAGGCTCGCACTGACAGTCCATCCTGTCGACTTGGCTCAGATCTGCCCAGTGGTGAAATGGGGTGTCCTGAGAGGTAAAATTAGGGCGGTTCAGGAAGGACTAAGCACAAGATCTGAACAGGAATCTAAGACGAATGGCTTCCCTCTTTTTCATCCTTCCTTCCCACCCTTGACACACACACAGAATAACGTTTGTTTCTGCATCTACCCATAGATCTGATACCCGGCACTGAGTATGGATTTGGAATATCTGCTGTCATGGACTCACAGCAAAGCATACCAGCCACCATGAACGCCAGGACAGGTGAGTAGAAATTGGTACAGAGTGAGACCAGGCCCCTGTAATCCCAAGGGGCCACGAGGTTTGTCCTGGCAAAGATGGGTGAGAGGCAGTGCTCCCCCATGAGTAGGTCCCTGGGCAACAGCTGTCAGCCTGAAAACGACCACCTCCTGAAACTCTTTGATTCTCTGTGCCTCTCCCTGACATCCAGGATGGAGTACAGGTCTGTGCATGGCCCTCTGTGGTCTAAGGAGCGGTCCAGAGCGGAGGTGAAAAATTCCAAATAAGTCGGCACCACACCAGGCAGAATGTGGTATCCGTTAATGTACTGCAGAAGTCCTCAGGAAGACCAGGGGGTGAAGGTCTAGACTTTGAAATAACCCGTGAAATCTAAGGGCAGTGGAAAAGTTTGCACGAGATCCTTACTACTCTCCATTCAGCACTTTTACTTTCAAGTCCCGGGTAAACTTCAAAGTCTCTCTAGTACCTTAGGTTAAGGTGACCATATGTCCCGCTTTTGGTGGGACAATCCCGATTTTTAACAGTTTGTCCCGCGTCCCACTGGGTTTTTAAAAAGTCCCGATTACTCTTTGTAACATTTTAAGTAATAATAAAAAAAAAAAGAACCTTCCCCAGTCAATGGTGTACCGCTCCAAATCTGGTCACCTTAATTTAGGTACAAACCACAAGCTGAACATAGACAACCTCTTTAGAGAACCATGTGGGTCACCAGGAGGCCTCAGATCTGGTTGCCTGCACACCCATGGCCACATCAGTCAAAATGGCCTCAGGAACAGAGGTGGCCACTGCTGCCAGGAATGGCACAGCCCTACCTGTGGCTCCTGTCTTGCCCTGATCAGCTTATTAAGAAAGGCTGGGAGACAATGAATTTGCGGGGCTTGAAAATCAGCAGCCAGCTGATAATGCCCTTCTTCAACCTGTTTGCCAAGCCCCCAGCCATCTTTCAAAGGGAAGGTGCCTAACAAAATGTGAGCTAAGAGTCAGCGAGGACAAGCTATCCTCATGGTCAGCAGGCCTGCTGATAGTATAGAAGTCCACAGTGGGGTTGGGGATGATTCCAATAAGTACTGGCCCTCCTGTGTGAAATTGGCTTCTTATGTTTATCCTCAGAACTTGACAGTCCGAGAGACCTTATGGTGACAGCCTCCTCTGAGACCTCCATCTCTCTCATCTGGACCAAGGCCAGTGGCCCCATTGACCACTACCGAATTACCTTTACCCCATCCTCTGGGATCGCCTCAGAAGTCACTGTGCCCAAAGACAGGACCTGGTACACACTGACCGACCTAGAGCCTGGGGCAGAGTACATCATTTCCATCACCGCTGAGAGGGGTCGGCAGCAGAGCTTGGAGTCCACCGTGGATGCCTTCACAGGTACCAGGGCGGCAGCAGCCCAGCTGCACCAGGGATCCACTGGCCTTAGTGTGAGCAGGTCACCCAGGCAGAATGTGGGTAGAGAAAGAACAGGTAGAGGAGACACTAATAAATCGTCAAGAGGGAATGGTTTGAAGTCAAGGGGAGAAGTGAGCAAAGCCACCTGCATGCCTAAAAATTTGTGTCTGATTTCGTAGCACAGACAGAGTGGCTGATCTGTCTCTTTTCTCACCTGCACTAAATCACTGGGTGATCAGAATACCCATGGGATCATGTTACATTCCTTCCAGGATTGAGGTTTTTAAATCCTGGATCTTATTATGAATAGCTCACAGAGGTAATGCCTGTCTACCCTTAATTTTTCAATATAGACTTGGAGAAAGGAGCGTGGACAGGACTAGGGCCGGTGGAGAGGGAATCTCTGAATCAGCAGGAAAAGGCGTGGTCCTTATTAGCAAGGAAAGCAGATCCCTTCAGTCAGATAGCTCCTCTAGCCAGGTCACCCCGCTACCTCACCTGTGTTTCAGAACCGCCCATCTCTCTGCTTTGCAGGCTTCCGCCCCATCTCGCATTTGCACTTTTCTCACGTGACCTCCTCCAGCGTGAACATCACCTGGAGTGACCCATCCCCTCCAGCAGACAGACTCATCCTGAACTACAGCCCCCGGGATGAAGAGGAAGAGATGACGGAGGTCTCCCTGGATGCCACCAAGAGGCACGCTGTTCTGATGGGCCTGCAGCCGGCCACCGAGTACATCGTGAACCTGGTGGCCGTCCATGGCACAGTGACCTCTGAGCCCATCGTGGGCTCCATCACCACAGGTGAGGCTGCAGGACTTGACAGAAGGTGGTGACATAGCCTTTGACAAGTTAACAAAATTTACCAAGTGAAACACCCAAGGAGCAGGAGACTGCCTCATTCGGCTAAAGCGGGTCTGTGAGCTGTTGTGGAAAAGCCACTTCTTATGTAGTTGCATTCAATGCAAAGATGGAAACTCCTATTTAGAAGGTAGGATGGGCCCAATGTCTTGCAGAGGCCAGGGCTTAAATGTGTTGGTCCAGAGATCCTCCTGCTAGCAACCTATGAGAAAGCCCTAGAGAGAGCTAGTCTGCAAGAAGAAAACCTTCTGCAGTAAGGAGATACCTGTTTCTATTCTGGAGAGCCATCTCTTAACTGCCCATTGATGCAAATGATGCTTCCTCCAAATCAGATGGGACTGGCATTCAACCATGTAGGGCCTGGTACTCAGAGACTGGGGTTGATTTGCATGTTGTTTGGAAAACATGGGCACTCTGAGATGGATTGGATCATTCTCATCTCATCATTCCCAAATACAGTCCCAAATATTAGTGTGAACATGGGTGAGGACATGTGTGTTTCATAGTTTGCTACATGCTGACAAGAACTCACCACTGGACAAGTGGATTCAACACACCTGGTTTCCATCTAGCAGTTAAAACATTAAAGTGCACAGTAAAAATGAAATAGAGTTTAGGAAAGTGGATTTTCTCTGAAATCCTTCTCCAGTCAATAGGCATTTTTTTCCAAATTGAATCAAAATTGGCTGCTAAAAAAAAAACAAGGGATAAAGACTGACAGAGCTGGGTTTGCCCAAGAGAAAATGGCCATGTTATTTCTAGTTTAAAACAAAGCATACAAATTTAAAGGAAGCTTCCCAGTTGGCCTTCAAGTAGGTAATAGTTGCTGCACAGGCAAAGACCTTACCAGCTTGACTTTATGATATTAAAACACCCTCCACGGATGTGGCTTGGGCCACGCCCCTGAGGCTGCAGGTGAGACTTCAGCCTGACCTTGGTGTTAAGGGTGCCCTACCACTCAGTACGGTCTGCGACACATTAGCTCTTGGTCCACATAAAACCGGGGGGGCAACTCCTTTTTCACACTATGCTTTCTGTCTTTTTCCCACAACCACCGGCTACCTTATAGGAATTGATCCCCCCAAAGACATCACAATTAGCAATGTGACCAAGGACTCAGTTGTGGTCTCCTGGAGCCCTCCTGTCGCATCTTTTGATTACTACCGAGTATCATATCGGCCAACCCAAGGTAATAAAGACATTCCATTTCTCAGAGACGGAGCTGGGAGAAATAGCATATCCCTGAGGCTGTCACCTGGCTTGCATTGTCCTCCTCTCTGTGGCATCAAGACAAGAGTGGGTGGGTGAGGGGCAGCCCAGGACCCTGCACTCACCAGCTCCTTTCCTAACAGGCAGAATTGCATTCATCCAGAAAGCAGGCCCATCACCGGCAGAGCAACTGCTCCCTATTACTGGACAGTGCAGTGAAGCGCAAAGAGCCATGAAAAATCTGCCAGGAGCCGGGGTCTTGTGCACTCCTGAGAGAGTGAAGATTAAGACTAGAGCCCTGGGGGACTAGGTCCAGCAGAACCAGATGGGGGCTTGGAGGGAACGACAGGGACAGTGGCCCTATTTCTGCTACTCTGGCCAAGCTATGAGTCAGAGGAAGTTGGCCCAGACCTTGCTTGTATCCTGCCAGTTCTTACTGGTGCATGTGGCATTGGCAGAGGTTACACTCACTTCCTGGGAGGGGAGGGGGTTGTGTTCCAGGTCTGCAGAACCCACCCTTTGCAGCCAGTCCCTCTGTACTGCCTTTACAAAGACCAGCATGCTAGAAAACCACCTAATAAACAGTTCTTTTTCCTCTGCTCTGGGGAGCCGATAAAATGAGGGGGTGGAGCCAGCATGCAGGGTCTCTAGGCTCCAACATTCCCAGTCCACGAACCTTCTCTCCCACTGAGTGCTGAGGCTTGCACCATCGGTGCTTCCTGACCAAGTGCAACCGGGAGCTCCTATGTAGACTGTACCGTGAGCTGTGTTGATTCTGCTGAGCGTTAATTGTGATTTCCACTTTTCCTTAGTGGGGCGACTGGACAGCTCAGTGGTGCCCAACACTGTGACAGAATTCACCATCACCAAGTTGTATCCAGCTACTGAATACGAAATCAGCCTGAACAGCGTGCGGGGCAGGGAGGAGAGTGAGCGTGTCTGCACTCTCATGCACACAGGTAGGCCTGTCTCCCTGGCGTGGGCCAAGTCAGAACCTGACTGAGGACCTGCCGCAAACAGAATAGGCAAAGCATGAAGGCGATCTGGCTGATTTGGTGGGTTCATTCCTGGGCGCCCCTCTGACTTCAGTGTTACGCAAAGCAATTTGCAACTTCTCTCTTCCCTGAGAGTCCTCTCTCCTCCTGACCCCCCCCCCCCGGGGGGGTCATGCAGATCTAGGTCAGGAACTTTCTATTTGAAATGTGACCTTTCAAAGAGCCACAGTGGAAGTGAATTTCAGAACAGACGTCTGAACCATGTCATCTAATTTCTTAACCTAAGAAAATTGCACCTCAGAGAAGGAAGGGGTCATGGAACCCCTCGTCAAATATGGCCACAACCACCAAGGAGCTGCTGTCCCTCCTGCTTTCTGCTCCATGGATGGAGGAAGAAGGTGGTGGCCTCCTCTGCCCCTCAGCGAGCCCACCTTGCAGATAGGACAGACTTGCTATAGAAGTCACCAGTAGGGACAGCCAAAGCTTTCTGTCCCTAAGCCCTGATAACCTGACCCCCCAGTTAAGCTTTCGTGCCCCCAGCCCATGGGAAAGCATCCTTAGGGGAACACCTGGATTTCCCTCAGAGAATGGTACTTTCTGAGCCAGGGAATATAACTTGGAGTTCCTCACTGCTCTGATAGATACTTGAACAAGTACAGAAACAGCACCTCTAAGGCCATGGCCAAGAAACATCCCTTCAGAAACTCAAATCATTCCTTCTAAAGACACCCCAGAATATCCTAATCCCCCTTGTCTCCTTCTGGCCTGTGACTGCAGAAAACCCAGCCATTTTTGGTTCAGACTTACCCCTCCCACTAAATTATCTGTGACCAGTAAAATATCAAGAAATATCGAGCCAAAGTGATAGCCAGTGGGTCAGTAGAACCCCCTTTCACACCTTCCTGAAAGTCTTAGAAATTCATGATAAAGAAAGTAGGCTCCTTCTCACTGAGGACAACTAAATGGATTTCAAGAGTCTCCAACCCCCAACGTAAAAGAGAGCAGAAACTTAAGTCAAAAAACTCATTCCTCAGCATTTCTTAACAGTGCACCAACCCAAACCACCTTCCTTCAAGGTCAGGCAGCACTGTTTTGCAAACTTCCAATATCCAGGATGCTCACAGAAATGAGGTCTATGATTTTACAAGTTTTGGAAATGAGTATTCCTTCAGGGTCTCAGGCTTAAGCTCAGAGAGATCAAACTGATCAGTGTCATAAGACTTTTATTCTCATAAAATTCCATTTGAAGAAGTCACTGAAGGCCCAGATTAGGGATATAATTCAGATGTTAAATTATTAAAAAGAAAAATTCCTGCTGTTGCTTTGAAATGAGGGACATAGGCGAGCAATAAAAACCTTCAAGTAGAGAACAGGACCAGATGAGCAGCACATCATGGCCCTCAAAAGTAAATTACACGACATTAAGTTGGAGCTGATACCTAAACTGTTGTAATAACATCCGTTTCTAAAATAATCCCAAGTTTGGGGAAGGGAGACGTGGAGTACGGACAAGTTAGAATAGGAATGTGGTCCTCTAACAAGCAAACCCGGTTCCCCCCGACAGGCATTCTTGGAAGAATCTCCTTGTCTCTCTGTCACAAAAAGGATAGCAGGACCGAGTACAGAGTGAGCTTGTGAATAGAAAAGCAAGAACACATAGTCAGATAGGACTTCAGAGGTGTAACCTCACTCCCACTCAGTCATTGCACAAGTGTTTATTGAGACCCTACTAAGTTTTAAGAGCTGGAGCTACTCTGCCTCCTTGGAGCTCCCACCACACTCAATAAAGATCACGTCACAAGCCAAGCCCTTACATCTATGACAGTGCAAATAGCCTGGAAGCATAGTCTCCCCTTCACTAAAGAGTTAGAACAACTTCTATATGTTCTTGGTTTTGCCATCTAGCTTGAAACGCCTAAGACACACGGCCATACCTTGGGACCCTCCACAGAACCTGACAGGCACTCTGCACATAAGTCAATTAATTATTTCAGAGGAAGATCTGGGGAGAATTGGGTACTTGGGAGAAAGGAAGATGGGGAGAAGAGGAAGGGGCTGATGGAACGAACCAGGAGGAGAGAAAGGAGCACGGTCTCCTTTCTAAGGCTTTCAAAACTTCACTGTTTTATAAGGCACAGCAGCAGAGGGGCTTTGTGGGTGACAGTATGGGAGAGCCTGTGGGTTGAAGTACAAGGGACCATTCACAGGACCAGCCTGTAGTTACTTCCACTTTCCCTGCTGTTCTGTTCTGTTGCAG
Source organism: Murina feae (assembly GCA_004026665.1). Taxonomy (NCBI): domain Eukaryota; kingdom Metazoa; phylum Chordata; class Mammalia; order Chiroptera; family Vespertilionidae; genus Murina; species Murina feae. The sequence continues at coordinate 1,514 of PVJC01018284.1, read as the reverse complement.
CCATGGACAACCCTGTGGATCTGACTGCTACCAACATCACTCCGACGGGAGCCCTGCTGCAGTGGAGGGCACCTGTGGGCGAAGTGGAGAGCTATGTCATTGTCCTCACACGCTTCTCAGGTGGGTGGGTGTCTGCAGGTCTGTGCCTCAGACAGGTGGGCATGGCAGGGATTGGGGTAGAATATAATATGAAATTTTTTTTAAAAAAAAGGCATATTGTCAATCTGAGGGACAAATTAGAGATTTTCCTGCCCTCAAAATGTCCCCAAACTCTATCAACTACGGGAATTGAGACAGCGGGATCTGAAAGACACAAGGGCAAATACAAAATTGGAGAAATTGCATTAGGAAGATAAACTCAGAATTTAGCTAAGACTTGCCCCAAAATGCTATGAGCAAGAAAGCAGACTTTTCTAGATATTTAAAGAGCAAGACAAACACTAGTCATAGGACCATGTTCAGCGCAGATAATACATAACAGGAACTAATAAACTCTTCGGTTGCTTTGGTCTTCTCTACCCACGTGCAACCCAAAATCGGAGTTTTAGTGTGTTCTTCACCATGCTTGTTCACCTTATGCTATTTGAATAGTGAAGCCTAAACCAAAATAGTGTTAAGTAGTCCAGATCTCTAGGCCTACAGAAATTATTTTCCTGCCTATATTACATATGTACATATGTGATCACAGAATTATTGTGGGTTATCTTCAGGAATCCAGAGAACAAAGATATCAGAAGACAGGCAGATGTCTTAATTTTCAAAATTAAGAGAAACTAAAAAAACAAACAAAAAAACAACAGACACAGACAACAGTATGATGATTGCCAGAAGGAAAGGGCTGTGGGGAGAGAAAGAAGAAGGTAATGGAGAGATAAATGGTCACAGAAGACTTGACTTTGGGTGGTGAATGCACAATGCAAAATACAGATGCAATATACAATGATGCAGAGTTGTACACTTGAAACCTATCTTATTTTATTAACCAATGTCACTCCAATAAATGCAATTAAAAATAAATAAATTTTAAGAAAATTATGAGAAAGCCAAGTCTGTAAGCTACAAAGAAATACTAGTAAACTGATTGTCAAAACTTGGGAAAGTAGAACCCAATATAGACTATTAAACAAAAGGGGAAAAGAATTAATGATAACTTCCATACCAGCACAGGTTCCCTAGGAATGAGTTTTTCCAAAACTACTTTATGTCCTTGTTTTTTTTATTGGAAAATCTTCTAGCACCTTCAGCAAGGCATTAGAAAAACCCACTTATCACTTAGGTGGACAATACACGATGGGTCATATACGGAGTTGCATAGAACTGTAACTGATTGAATGCCCCTCCTCAGAGAATGAGCACCTTTCCTGTGGCTACATCCTAACCCCTCTGCACACACAGCCCATTTCAGGCCCTTCCATGCCTCCTTGCCCTTCACGATCCTGCGTTTCTTACCTCTCACCATGCCTTCTCAAGCCACCACGCATTTGTACATGCTGCTTCCTCCACCAGGAAATTCT
>PVJC01018283.1:0-31507 GCA_004026665.1 Murina feae | reverse complement strand
TTGAGAACAGTGGCTTTATAATACAGCTTGATATCTGGTATTGAGATCCCTCCTACTTTGTTCTTCTTTCTCAGGATCGCTGCAGCTATTCAGGGTCTTTTTTTATTCCAGATGAATTTTTGGAGAGTTCGTTCTAGGTCTGTAAAATATGCCGTTGGTATTTTAATGGGGATTGCGTTGAATTTATAGATTGCTTTGGATAGTATTGACATTTTAATGATATTGATTCTACCAATCCATGAACATGGTATGTTCTTCCATCTGTTTATGTCTTCCTCTATCTATTTTTTCAACGTCCTGAAGTTTTCTGAATAGAGGTCTTTTACCTCTTTAGTTAAATTTATTCCTAGGTATCTTAGTTTTTTTGGTGCGATGGTAAATGGGATTGTTTTTTTAGTCTCTCTTTCTGTACATTCATTATTGGTGTACAAAAATGCCATAGATTTCTTGGCATTAATTTTGTATCCCGCTACATTGATGAATTCATTTATTAAGTCTAATAATTTTTTAATGGAGTCTTTAGAGTTTTTTATGTATAATATCATGTCATCTGCGAATAAGGAGAGTTTTACTTCTTCTTTTCCAATTTGGATGCCTTTTATATCTTCTTGTCTGATCGCAATGGCTAATACTTCCAGTACTATGTCAAACAGGAGTGGTGAAAGTGGGCAACCCTGTCTTGTTCCTGTTATAAGGTGAAATGGTTTTAGTTTTTGCCCATTGAGTATGTTGTTGGCTGTGGGTCTGTCATAAATAGCTTTTATTATGTCTAGGTAAGATCCTTCTATTCCTATCTTGCTGAGAGTTTTTATCAAAAACGGGTGCTGGATTTTGTCAAATGCTTTTTCTGCATCAATTGATATGATTACGTGGTTTTTATTTCTTAATTTGTTTATGTGATGTATCACATTTATTAATTTGCAGATATCGTACCATCCTTGCATCTCTGGGATAAATCCTACTTCATCATGGTGTATGATCTTTCTGATGTACTGCTGGATCTGATCTGCTAGGATTTGTTGAGGATTTTGGCATCTATGTTCATGGGGGATATTGGCCTGTAATTCTCTTTCATTGTGTTGTCTTTGTCTGGTTTTGGTAATAGGGTAATGCTGGCTTCTTAGAGTCAGTTTGGAAGTGATCCTTCCTCTTGAATTTTTTGCAATAGTCTGAGGAGGATAGGTTTTACCTTCCTTGGTAAAACTCCCCTGTGAAGCCATCTGGCCCTGGGCTTTTGTTTGCTGGAAGATTTTTTATTACTGCTTAAATTTCTTCCATAGTTAATGGACTATTGAGACTTTTAGATTCTTCCTGATTGAGTTTTGGAAGGTTATATTTTTTCTAGGAAAATGTCCATTTCCTCCAGGTTGTCCAGTTTGTTGGAATAGAGTTGTTCATAGTATTTTTTTTAAACAATCCTTTGTATTTCTGTGGATTCTATTGTTATTTCTCCTCTTTCATTTATGATTTTGTCTATTAGGATCCTCTCTTTTTGCTTCTTGGTGAGCCTGGCTAGAGGTTCATCAATCTTGTTTATCATTTCAAAGAACCAGCTCTTGGTTTTATTGATCTTTTCTCTTGTCTTTTTGGTTTCCATGTCATTTATCTTCACTCTGATCTTTATTATTTTATTCCTTCTGCTTATACTGGGCTTTTCTTGTTGCTCTCTTTCTAAATCTTTGAGTTGAAGAGTTAGGTAATTTATTATTATTGTTTCTTGTTTTCTGCAGTAGGTTTGTAGAGCTATGAACTTCCCTCTCAAGACAGCTTTCACTGTGTCCCATAGATTTTGGATTGTTGTGTTTTCATTGTCGTTTGTTGACATGATGATTTTTATTTCTTCTTTGATTTGTGTGGTAACCCAGTCATTGTTCAATAACATGCTGTTTAGTCTCCATGTGTTTGATCTTTTTGGATTGTTTTTATTATAGTTGATTTCCAGTTTTATGCCATTGTGATCTGAGAAGAGGCTTGATATGGTTTCTATCTTCTTGAATTTGAAGAGACTTTGCCTGTGACCCAATATATGGCCTATCTTTGAGAATGACCCATGTGCACTTAAAAAGAATGTATATTTGGTGGCTTTGGGGTGAAGTGTTCTGAAGATGTCAGTTAAGTCCATCTGCTCCAGTGATTCATTTAGGATTGATGTTTCTTTGCTGATTTTTTGTTTAGAGGATTTTTCCAATGGTGATAGCGAGGTATTAAACTCCCCCACTAAGATTGTATTGCTGTCAATCTCTCCCTTGATATCTTCCAGAAGGTTTTTTATGTATTGAGGTGCTCCTATATTGGGTGCATATATGTTTACTAGAGTTATTTCTTCTTGATGCATGGCTCCCTTTAGTATTATGAAGTGGCCTTCCTTATCTCTTTTTATGTCCTTCACTTTAAAATCTAATTTTTCAGATATAAGTATTGCTACCACAGCTTTTTTTTTCCATTTTCATTCGCCTGTAAAACCTTTTTCCATCCCTTCACCATCAATCTGTGTGCACTTTTTTTTCTGAGGTGGGTTTCCTGTAGACAACAGATATATGGGTCATGTTTTCTTATCTACTCAATTACCCTATGTCTTTTGATTGGAGCATTTAATCCATTTACATTTAAAGTTATTATTGATAGGTACTTGTTTGTTGCCATTTTAATTCTTTACCCCTGTGTTTCTTCTGTGTTTCCTATTTTTTCTTTTTATAGTAAGATGTTTAACATTTCTTGCATTGCTGGTTTGATAGTAACCAACTCCCTTAGTCCTTTTTTGTCTGTGAAGCTCCTAATTTCATCTTCAATTTTGATTGATAGCCTTGCTGGGTACAGTATTCTTGGATTCAGACCCTTCCTTTGCATGACTTTGTATATTTCATTTCATTCCCTACTTGCCTGATGTGTTTCTGTTGAGAAATCAGTTGCTAGTCTGATGGGGAATCCTTTGTAGGTAACTTTCTGTCTCTCTCTGGCCACTTTTAAGATTCTTTCTTTGTCATTGGTGTTTGCCAATTTAATTAAAATGTGCCTTGGCCTTGGTCTTTTGGGGTTCATTTTATTTGGGACTGTGAGCTTCTTGGATTTGTGTGGGGTTTTTTCTTCCCAATATCAGAGGAGTTTTCTGTCATTATTTCTTCAAACAGATTTTCTATTACTTGCTCAATTTCCTTTCCTTCTGGCACCCCTATTATGCATATATTGTTTCATTTTGTGTTGCTCCAAAGTTCTCTTAGGCTCTCCTCCTGCTTTTTAATTCTTTTTTTATAGGTGCTGCTCTGCTTGGGTATTTTTTTCTGCCCTGTCTTCTAGCTCACTGATGCAGTCCTCTGCTTCTTCTAATCTACTATTGATGCTTTCTATTGAATTCTTTATAGTACTGATGTCGTTTTTCATTTCTTCTTGGTTCTTCTTCATTTCCTCTTGGTTCTTACACATATTGCCGAATTTGTCTTCCATTCTTTTCATCCACCTAATGACCATTTCTCTGAATTCTTTCTCCAACAAGTTGCTTGCCACCATTTCATTTACTTCCCTTTCTGGTGATGCCTGTTTTTCTTTAAATTGCAGGCTTTTTCTTTGTCTCCCCATGATCTCTCTTCTCTGGGTATCTGATTATATAGTTTTTTCTCTCCTGTGTTGATTTAAAGGCACAAAATACAACACAGCAAGGCACAATGCACAACGAACTGAACCGAAATGTATTCACGATACTTATAACCCCACTAAAGGTTACCAACATAGAAAAGAGAATTATGGGATAAAAAAGAAAGAAAAATTTAAAAAAAGGAAAGGAAAAAGCGAGTGCCAAAACAAAGTTGGGAAAAGGAAGGAAAAGAAAAAAAAAGTAAGAACAATAAGATGAGAATGAGTTAGAAGTGGGTGAGAAATTGTATGGGGAGAAAACTCAAATAGAACAGCCACTAATACTAACAAATGCCAGCAACAAAGACCTAGAGGTGAATGGAATTCATCAACTAATCAATCAATTAACAATTAATATCTAACAAGGTAAGGAGAATCAGAATCAAAAAAATAACCAAAATACAACAAAAAAACAAAAAGAAAAAGCAAAACAGTCTCACCAACAAGCATAAAAAAACCTAGTATAATCAACAATTAAGCAAACAACAGCAGAACAACAGAGAGAGAAAAAATTGGATAATGAAGAAAGAGAAGAGTAAGGTATCTGTGGGCTTGGAGCAGGTGATTGGAAATTAGATATCTTAGTAGGGTGAAATTGTAACAGGGGGTAAAAAGAGGGAATAGGGAAAATCTGAAGCATGAGTAGGGTAAGAGAGTGTTGGCATAAAGATAAAGCTTAGATAGAGTAAAATGATGCTATAGGAAAACTGAAAATAGAATGAAGAACACTAATCTCAAAATAAAATAAAGAGAAAATAAAATGACTCTTAGAAAAAGAAAAAAAATAGTAGTGGTAATAATATTGATTAAAAATAAAAATGCAATAATTAAAAAGGAAAAATCAAGTGAGGAAAAAAGACAAAAAATTGTTTCTTAAAAGTAAAAAAAGAAAAAAAATTAAAAAAATAAAAGAAAGAAAGAAAATGTGCAGTAGTGAGGGTCATTCACTTCTTCTGCTCTTCTTATTGGTACACCTTTGTCTTGTCAGCTATTTAGGAGAGTACTGAAGCTCCTTGAGATTCACTGCTCCTCTGTGTTGTAAACCACAGTCCTGATTTTAAAGCTGGCAATATTTCTGCCTTTATTTGTGTTTACAGAAGAGTCCATTTGTGAATCATCCTCTGGGTGGCAGTGTTTCTGGAGTGACCTCCAAGGCTATAAGTCCTCTCTAGCCAGCATTTAGGTTTTGTTTTCCCTATCATACTTAATATAAGTTTGGTGAAAAGGACTGCCCCAGAGCAGGTCACTCCCTGCTCTGCTTCTCAAGACCCACAAACAAACCTTTCCCCTGCAGTCTCTCTGAGTGACCCTAATTGGACGCTCCTATGTATTGGGTTTAACAATCCCAAGCCTAGACTTAACAAGAGGAAAAAAGGAGCCCCTCTGAGGACATGTTCAGGCTCATAGCCTCCACCCTCCAGGTCTGCACGCAACTCTCCCAATGTCTCTTCTCTGTGACCCAAAACCGAGGCTGCCTTTTTGTGTCCAGATCAGTTATGGGGTGGTTTTTTTGGGTTCCCTTCTGCTAGCAGCCTGTGAGACCCCTTCCCACACTCAGGTCATGCTGGTGCAAACAGCCCCAGACTTTGTGGAGCGCAGACTTCCCCTGCGTGTGCTGGCCCTGATGGGTGCAGACTTTGTGGAGCACAGACTTACCCTGCATGCTTTTGACTCTCCCAGTTGGAATACAAACCACACCTTCATTTAGCAAAATCTGACCTCTCTGTGAGGAGGAGCAGGGCTCATCTTGGTCCAGGTATTCTTGGTTTGAGCTCCAGTGTTCCTGGGTCCACTGTTCCTGGGTTCCTGGCTGGTCCCTGGAAGTCCTGTTTGCAGTATTCCTGGATGTATATGACTCTGGTAACAGTCACCCAAGATGGACCAGTCTCTGCAGCAGGGTTGGCAGTTCTGGGAGAGATTTCAGCAGCAGTGGAGGTAGTGCCTGGTTAAGGGAGCTCCATCCGGTTCTCCAACAGTCCTCTGGAGTATAGCTGTCACACACCCACAATTTTACACACTCGGTACATCCACACACTCTCCATTCCTTCTCTCACTCTCACACTGTCTTTCAGTCTGCCTTCACGTTGGCAGCCATCTTTTCAACCCACTAGTTTCTCTTTGTTTCTTAATGAGTTTGACTAAAGGTTCATCAATCTTTTCAAAGAATCAGCTCTTGATTTTGTTGACCTTTTGTATTGTTTTTTAAGTCTCTATGTTATTTATTTCTGCTTTCATCTTTATTATTTCCTTCCTTCTACTTACTCTGCATTTCTGTTGTTCTCTTTCTAATTCTTTAAGTTGTAGCATTACATAGTTTATGAGAAGTTTTTCTAGAATTTCTTCAATAGGTTTGTAGTGCTATAAACTTCCCTCTCAGACTCTCTTTGTGTCTCATAGATTTGGGGTTGTTGTGTGTTCATTTTCATTTATTTCCATGATGTATTTTATTTCTTCTTTGATCTCTTTGGTAACCCATTTTTTTTGTTTGTTTTATAACATGCTCTTTAGCCTTCATGTGTTTGAATATTTTAAGTGTTTTATTTTATTTTATTCTAATTTCATATGATTGTAATCAAAGTAAAAGATGGATATGATTTCAATCTTCTTGAACTTGTAGAGACTTAATTTATGTTCTAACATGTCATCTATCTTTGAAAATTCCCCATGTGCACTTGAAAAGACTGTATATTCTATAGCTTTGGGGTGAAATGTTGAGTAAGTAAGAGTCAACTAATTCTATCTTATATAGTGTGTCATTTACAATCACTATTTTCTTTTTGATTTTTTTTGCCTAGAAGATTTATCCAGTGATGTCAATGCGGTGCTGCTGTCCATCTCTTCTTTAAAATTGTCAAGAATTTTTTTATATATTTGGATGCTTCTATATTGGGTACATATAAGTTTACCAGAGTTATATTCTCTTATTGTATCTCCCTTTTTAGTATTATGAAGTGTCCTTCCTTTTCTCTTGTTAAGGTCTTCACTTTGAAGTCTATTTTTCATATATGAATATTTCTACCCCAGCTTTTTTTTCATTTCCATTGTCCTGAAATTTATTTTCCATCTCTTCACTTTCATTCTTTCTGAGTCTTTTGTTCTGAGATGAGTTTCTTATAGACAGTGTATATATGATCATGTTTTCTTATCCATTTAGCTATTCTATGACTTTTGGTTATTTTACATTTAAGTCATTTATATTTAAGGTTATTATTGATAAACACTTATTTGTTGCTATTCTTTTCCCCTCTGTTCTTCTTACAACAGTCCCTTTAGCATTTAGCATCTGGCCATGCTGGTTTGGTGGTAATGAAGTTTTGTGGTCTTTCTGTTTTGTTTTGTTTTTCATCAGTGAAGTTCTTTATTTTACCTTCAATTTAGAATGTTAGCATTGCTGGATAGAGTAGTCTTAGGTTCATTCCCTTGGTTTTTTTATTTTATGTACTTCCTGCCACTCCCTTCTGGCCTCAGATGTCTCTATTGAGATATCAGCTGACAGTCTGATGGGAGCTCCCTTGCAGGTAATTTTCTATCTCTCACAGCCTTTAGGATTTTGTCTTTAATATTTGCCATTTTAATTATTATTTGCCTAAGTGTGGGCTTTTGGGGGTTCCTCTTCATTGGGACTCTCTGTGTCTCCTGAACTTGAGTGACTGTTTCTTCACCAGGTTTGGGAAATTTTCTGCCATTATTTTTACAAACCTTGCCTGTATTCTTCTCCTTCTGGTATCCCTATAATGCAAATATTGTTATGGTTCATGTACTAAAGCTCCCTTAAACTCTCCCTGTTTTTAAATTTTATTTCCATTTGTTGCAATGAATGGGTGTTATTTTTTTTTTCTATCTTGTCTTCTAAATCACTGATTCTGTCCTCAGCTTTTTCTTGTCTAGTGTTGAATCTTTCAGGGTATTCTTTATTTCAGCTATTCCATTCCTCATTTCCAGTTAATGCTTATTTATTCTTTCAACCTGTCTTTAATGTTGGTGTAGTTCTTATTATGTTCCATAGTAGTCTCATAAATGTCCTTATCATTCTCATTAAGTTGTTTATAGTTCTCACTTAATTGTTTGAGCATCCTTATTACCATTACTCTGAATTCTATATCTGACAAATTGTTTACCTCCATTTCATGTAGTTCATTTATTGGAGATTCTTCCTTTTTTTCATTTGGGGATTTTTTCTTTTATCTCTCCATTTTTGCTTTACCTTTGTATTTATTTCTATAGATTAGATCAAGCTGCTGTGCCTCCCAGACTTTTTGGGGTGATCTTATGTAATATGTGTTTATGGAACCTAGTGGTGCAATCTCTTAGATCTCCTGAGCTGGGTTCTCTAGGAAAGTCTCTTGCTTGAGTTATTTGCATTTTCCTGTTGTAGTTGGGTGCTAATATTATTTTCCCAGGCATTGATGGAATCTTCTCTCAGGCTAACTGATAATATAGTTCACCTCTGACCATGTCAAGTGAGCTGTTATGGAGGGACTGACAGAATAGAACAAAATACAACACAATAAAATGTGAAACAAAACTAAAACATACACAAGAATCCTATAGCAACAACAAAAGCAACCACCAGAGAAAAGAGAATTAGGAAAGATAAAAGATAGAATGATAGAAGAATAGAAAGAAAGAAAATATAGGAGAAGAAAAAGAATGAAACAACCAATTAAACAAACAAACAAACAAAACCTTACACACACACACACACACACACACACACACACACAGACCCAAAAAGGGGAGGGATTAAAAAGGAAAATGTAGGTGCAGAGCTGAAATAAAGAAAACAATAATAAAGAATGAGGAAAATAGGAGAAGGAAAGTGGTTTAAAATAAAAGAGAAAGAAAAAGAAAGTAAAAAAAAAGGAAATTGATGAAAAAGCAGATATATCCAAAATAAGAAAAGGGAAAAAGATGAGATAAGAGGCTAAAGGAAAAGAGTGATAGAAAATAAATAAATAAATAAATAAATAAATAAATAAATAAAAAGATTGTTTAGGAAAAGGGAAGAAGAAACTTAGATTTATGAACAAAATAACAGAGATTATACTAATAAATAAAGCAGATAGATAAAGAAGATAAATAAAAAAGGAAAAAGAAAAGGAGAAGAAAAGATAAAGAGAGAGGGGGAAAAAGGTGAAGTGCTGCTCTTTTCAGCCGAGTTTAGCTTCTTTTTGATCCTACTCTTTTGATGACTGTTGCAACTGTTCTGCCTGCCAATTCTGGGCTTTCCCTGAGCTATTTAGATTCTTACCAGTGTCAGAAACTTTCCTCCTTTGGCTTCAACAACCTGCTTGAAGCTCCAAGAGACCCACAGTTTGTCTGTCTCCATAGGACTTTTCCTCATGCAGGAGGGGCCAACCCTGCCACCTTTCAAGTCTGGATGTTATGGGGGCCCTGAGTCTCAGCTCTGGTGCTCCAGGATGTGAGCCCAGCCTGGCTTCTGGGCCTCTATCTTCTGAGGGGAACAGACCATTCTGTAGCCCAGCTTGCCTTCCTCTCTCCACCTGCCAGCCTGCCACCCCTGGGAACTGGGTTAGCTTTTCTCTCAACCTGGCCCTTCCCACAGGTCTCCAGTTGTTTTCTGTCCTTCCTTGATATGTCTCTTTACCTGGATCTCAGTTGGTAATTCCAGGTGAATGTTTCCAATTTAGTTGTATTTCAAGTCTTGCCATGGGACGAGGTACATGACCAGTCTGCCTATTCAGCCACCATGCTCCCTGCCCCCTTTTCATGTTGATGCTGATTTCTTTTGCTATGTAGAAGCTTTTTATTTTGATGTAGTACCATTTCTTTATTTTTCCTTTGTTTCTCTTGTCCTAGGCATTGTATCAGTGAATATTTTGCTATGTGAGATGTATGATATTTTGCTGCCAGGATTTTATTCCAGGATTTTGTAGTTTCATGACTTACATTTAAATCTTTTATATATTTTGAATTCATTCTTGTGAATTGTGTAAGTTGGTGGTCTAGTTTCATTTTTTTTAACATGTAGCTGCCCAATTATCCCAATACCATTTATTGAAGAAACTATCTTTACTCCACTATATGATCTTGCCTCCTTTATCATAGATTAACAGAATAATGGCTTGGGTCAATATCTGTGGTCTCTGTTCCATTTATCTCTATGCCTGTTCTTATGCTAATACCAGGCTGTTTTGATTACATTGGCTTTGTAGCATAACTTGATATCTGGTATTGTGATCTCTCCAACTTTATTCTTTTTTTCTCAAGCTTGCTGCAGCTATTCCAGGTCTTTTTTTTTTTTTTTTTTTTTTTTTGGTTCCATATAAATTTTAGGAGTATTTGCTTTAAATACGTGAAATATGCCATTGGTATTTTATAGGGATTGAACTGAATCTATAGATTGCTTTGGGTAGCATGGACTTTTAGTTATGTTAATTCTACCAATCCATTAGGACAGTATGATCTTCCATTTTATATCTTCTGTCTGTTTTTCAATATTCTATAATTTTCTTAATACAGTTTATTTAGCTCTATGGTTGAGTTTATTCCTAATTATTACAATTTTTTGTTGCTATGGCACATGGAATTAATTTTAATTTTTTTTCTGAGAGTTCATATTGGTGTCTAAAAATGCCAATGATTTCCGGGTGTTAATTTTGTATCCTGCTATATCACCAAAATTATTTATGAAATCTAGTAGTATTTTTATGGTCTTTAGGGTTTTCTATGTACAATATCATGCCATCTGTAATAAAGACAGTTTTGTGTTCTCCTTTCCAATTTGGATACCTGGTACATTTTGTTCTTGACAGATCGCTCTGACTGGGACTTCAAGTACTATGTTAAATAAGAGTGGCAAAATCAGACATACCTGTCTTTTTCTTGTTTTTAGGGGAAATGGTTTTAATTTTTGACCATTGAGTATGAGGTTTGTTGTAAGTTTGTCATATATGGCTTTATATATGCTAAGAGTTTTTATAAAAACCCAGCTGTCATGGCTCAGTGGTTGAACATTAACCTATGCACCAGAAGGATATGGTTCGATTCCTGGTAAGGGTACATGCTCAGGTTGTGGGCTCAATCCCCAGTAAGGGGGGATACAAAAGGCACCTGATCAATGATTCTCTGTCATCATTGATGTTTCTCTTTCTCTCTTTCATCAATAAAATATTGTTTAAAAGGGTGTTAGATTATATTGAATGCTTTTTCTGCTTCTATTGATATGATCATGTAATGTTAGTTTTTTAATTTGTTTATATGATGTATCACATTTATTGATTTGTGAACATTGTACCAGCTTTGCAGCCCTGGAATAAATCCCATTTAGTCATGGTGTATGATCTTTTTAATATGTTGCTGAATCCGAATTGCTAATATTTTGCTGAGGATTTTACATCTATGTTCATCAGAGATATTGGTCTGTAATTCACTTTTTTTGTACTGTTTTTATCTGGTTTTAGAATTAGTGCAATGCTGGCCTCATAGAAAGAGCTTGGATGTGTTCCTTCCTCATGGATTTTTTTTTTTGAATAGTTTGAGAAAAATAGGTATTAATTCTCCTTTAAATATTTGACACAACTCCCTTGTGAAGTCATCTGGGCAAGGATTTTTGTTTGCTTAGAGTTTTTATTTTATTTTTATTACTGCTTCAATTTCATCATTTGATAGACTTATTCACGTTTTCTGATTCTTCCTGATTCAGTTTTGGAAGATTGTCCATTTTCTGGGAATTTGTCCATTTTGTCCAGGTTTTCCAACTTGTTGGCAAATAGTTGTTCATAGTATTTTCTTGCAATCCTTTGTATTCCTATGGTGTCAGTTGTTATTTCACTGCATTCATTTCTGGTTTTATTTACTTGATTCTCCTCTCTTTGTTTCTTGGTGAGTCTGGCTAAAGGTTCATCAATCTTGTTTATTTATTTATTTCAAAGAGCCAGCTCTTGGTTTCACTAATCTTTTGAACTGATTTTTTAGTCTCTATGTTATTTATTTCTGTTCTTATCTTTATTATTTGCATCCTTCTACTTACTTTGAGCTTTTCTTATTATTTATTTTCTAATTTGTTAAATTGTAGAGTTAAATAGTTTATTGCAATATTTTTCTTGTTGTTTTTTTAGGTAGGCCTATAGTGCTATGAACTTCCTTCTCAGGACTGTTTCCCATAGGTTTTGGGTTGCTGTGTGTTCATTTTCAATTTTTTACAAGAATTTTTTTTTATTTCTTCCTTGATTTCTTTGGTAACCCATTCGTTGTTTAATAACATGTTATTTAGCCTCCGTGTGTTTGAATGTTTCATACCATTGTGATCCAAGAAGTTTTATATTATTCCAATCCTCCTGAATTTGTAGAGACTTAGTTTGTATCCCAACACGTGCTCCATCTATAAGAATTATCCATGTGTACTTGAGAATAATGTATATTTTGCAGCTTTGGTTTGAAATAGTCTGTAAATGTCTGTTAATTTGATTTCATCTAATATATCATTTAGTGTTGTTGTCTACTTGCTGATTGGATTATTTGTTCTTGTTTTGTGTAATATGCCATTGGTATTTTTGAAATGAATTGGATTGAATCTGTAGATTGCTTTAATGATATTAATTCTCTCTATCCATGATCCTGGTCTATGCTTACATTTATTTTTTATATCTTTTTCAATTTATTTTTTCAGTATCTTATAATTTTCCAAGTACAGGTCTTTTACTTCATTCATTAAGGGGGCATCTATAATACTTTCAACAGTAAATGTAAATTTGAAAATATATTTCTAAGTATTTTATTTTTATGCTATTTTAAATATAGTGTTTTCTTAATTTTCATTTCTGATAGTTAATCATCGGTTTATAAAAATACAATTAATTTCTGAATATTAATTGTGTATCCTGCTATTTTATTGTATTTATAAGTTCTAGTAGGGTTTTTTTGCTTGTTATTTTTTGGGTTTTTTTTTTTTTTTAAGAAACTTTAAGGTTACCTATATCTATCTATTTATCTATCTATCTATCTATCTATCTATCTATCTATCTAGTACCATGTCATCTGCAAATAATGACAATTTTACTTCTTTCTTTTTAATTTGGATGCCTTTTATTTCTTCTTCTTATCTGATTTCTGTGGCTAGGAATTCCAATGCTATGTTGAGTAGGAAAATCAGACATCCTTATATTGTTCTTGATCTAAGTGAAACACTTTCAGTCTTTCCCCATTGAGTATAATGTTGATTGTGGGTTTGTCATATATGGCTTTTATTATTTTGAGGTTTATTCCCTCTATTCCCACTTTTCTAAGAGGTTTTTTAAAAGTGATAAATAGATGATAGATTTTATCAAGTGCTTTTTCTATACATAGATGTGTTCATATTATTTTTGTCCTTTATTCTGTTTATGTGGTACATTATGTTAATTTATTTTCAATTGAGTTAGGAACATACAATAGGGTACAAACAACCTATCCAACAAATAGTTATGGGAAAATTGGACAGATACAAACAACAAAAAGAATCTAGACCACCTTTTTACAGCATATACAGGAATAACCTCAAAATGGATTAATGATTTAAATGTAAGATAAAACTCCTAGAAATAAAGATAGGTTTTATTTTATAAAAATAAAACCTCTGACATTTCTCTTAGCAATATTTTATCTGATGTATCTCCTCAATCAGGGAAACAAATGAAAAAAATACATAAATGGCACAGCAACTAACTGAAAAGTTTTTGATCAACAAAGGAAACCATCAACAAAATAGAAAGACAACCTACTAAAAGGGAAACAATATTTATCAATGATACATCTGATAAGGAGTTAATATCCAAAGTTTATAACAAACTCATATAACTTAGCATCAGACAAGCCAATTAAAACGCAAGTAGAATGCCTTAACCGGTTTGGCTCAGTGGATAGAGCGTCTGCCTGTGGACCGAAAGGTCCCAGGTTCGATTCCAGTCAAGGACATGTACCTTGATTGTGGGCATATCCCCGGTGGGAGGTGTGCAGGAAGCAGCTGATCGATGTTTCCAACTCTCTATCCCTTTCTCTTGCTCTCTGTAAAAATCAATAAAATGTATTTTTTTTAAAAAAAGCAAATAGAAGACCTGAACAGACACTTCTCCAAAGAAAAAATACAGATGGCTAATAGACATATGAAATGATGCCGAATGGTCACTAATCATTAGAGAAATGCAAATCAAAATCAAAATGAAATACCACCTCACACATGTCAGAATAGCTGTCATCAATAAATCTACAAACCACAAATGCTGGTGAGAATGTGAAGAAAAGGAAAGCCTAGGGCACTGTTAATGGGAATGCAGATTGGTGCAACCACTGTGGAAAACAATGCGGAGGGTCCTCAAAAAATTAAAAATTTGAGCATATCATTTGACCCAGGCATTCCAATTCTGGGAATGTATCCAAGAAAAAACAAAC
Source organism: Murina feae (assembly GCA_004026665.1). Classification (NCBI taxonomy): domain Eukaryota; kingdom Metazoa; phylum Chordata; class Mammalia; order Chiroptera; family Vespertilionidae; genus Murina; species Murina feae. The sequence continues at coordinate 17,491 of PVJC01018283.1, read as the reverse complement.
ACTAATCTGAAAGCACATATGCACCCTATGTGCATTGGAGCATTATTTACAATAGGTAAGAAAGGTATGTGACATGTATCATCAACAGATGAAGGGATAAAAAACTAGTGGTACACAATGGAATACTACTTTGTCATAAAAAAAGAATGAAATTATATCTTTTGCAGCCACATGGATGGACATTGAGGGTATTATGCTCAGTGAAATAAGTCTGACAGAGAATGACAAATACCATATGATTTCTTATATGTGGACACTAAAAAACAAAGTAAACAAACATTTAAAATAGAAACAGAGTCATAGATATGGAGAACAGATATGACAGCTGTCAGAGGGCAAGGTGCTTGGTGGGCTGGTAAAAAGGATGAAGGGAGTAAGAAATACAAATGGGTAGTTGCAGAATATTCATAGGGATGTTAACTATAGCATAGGAAATATAGTCAATGATATCATAATAACTATGCATGGGGCCATGTGGGTACTGGAAACATCACAGGGACTTCATTGTCTAATCACTATACTACATACCTGAAACTAATACAGAATAATATTGAATGAACACTGAAATTGAAAAATAAAAAAAATCTATAAAAAAGGAAGTCTATCATCTTGTCTCTCCATCTAATTCAGAAATCATAATGTAGATAAATCTATATCTAATTCAGTTCTGTTTACCCTAGTTTCATTATCCATTGGGTATAAGAAACCATCAGAAATTCAGACTCAGCCTATGTGTATATGAGGTCATAATATTTTATTTTTTACCAATGCATGAAGATTTTCTGGTGCCTTCTGCTATTATTGGATTTCCAATGCCTCTAAAATCTACTCAAGTGATTTTCTGAAATACTAAAGATCACGTATTATGTACATATCTAGCAGTAACCTATGCAAGTTTTTCTGCTCTGGTCTTATTGTCAAGTCTTCTTGCTCTGCTGCTACTAGCCTTTCTGATAATGTGAAAACATCTAGGAGCATCTACTTTTTGCTAATGGCAACCTAGAGTAATTAGAGTATTAGAGCTTTACTTTGTAATGCTGCAAAGAAGGGATGGGATATACAGCTATACTGACAGTTTTATGTTTCATTTATGTCAATTAGGCCTGAAAGTTCTACTTTCCCCAAAGTCTCACAAAATCTTTCTATGAGAACAACTGCTTGGCAGAAAAAGAATAATAAGACATCTCCATATCCAGTGTGTTGTCAACCTCTGGTGAAAGAGTGTCCCCACCTCATTGCCTTTGGGTTGAGCTAATGAAATTTGAGCAGAGATGATACATGTCACATATGAGCAGATTATTTAAAAGAAAGCATATTTTCAAAGTCTTTCCTGACTGTGCCATTGATGCCAGAGTAATTAATGGGCAAGATCTCCCAGACACGAGTGGGAGTGGCTCACGGTACTACTGAAATGAGCACTTTAAGAAGCTCATGTAGAAGCATGAGATGTGGTAAAAGCCTTATTTGCATGGAGTTACATCCCTTGGGCTCCAATGTCACATGCCCCTTAAACCAGTCCTGAAAAAGGTACAGCTGGGGTTCCAGTAGAGACAAAAGTAAGACCAGTGTCCAGAGCTTTTATTCCTTGTTATAGCCACGTCCAGTTCAGCATCCAAGATAATTAGAGTCCATTAGTCCATTGTGTGCATCCCACACACCATTATCCACATGGGCACAGAGGAGTGTACCTTCTGCAACAGGAGTCTCAAGAGGGCCATAGGGCCAAAGGCCAAGAGAGCCCAGAGCATGAAAGAGAGAGTAAAATACTAGAGAGCACATTTCTCTGTATAGAAGTTTAAATATTCAGGTTTTGTGCTTGCAGAGACAATGCATATTCTGACCACTGACTAGCTCCCAGGTGGAACCGACAGTAAGTACCTTCCCCTGTCACTCAAGCCTTACTGGGCATGTGTCCAAATTGCCTTTTTCCAGTTTCTTCCTGCAGTGATCAGCAAGGAATAGACTTGGAGAGTGTTAAATTAACAAAGCTGTATAAATGTCATGCCTATGTTACCTAGTCTTCCCTTTAATCATTTCCTATTAATAATAATCATATTATTATAATGATATCACATTGAGAGTGGGTGTATCATACACAGGATTCCTTCTTCAATTTGGTTCTTACCTGAGAAGACACATGACTGCCTATATAGGAGCTCAGCAGGAAAACAATAACTTACTGGGATGTAAACAAGGAATATTCAGGGGTAGCATGTTACCACAACAAAGCTGACAACATGCCTCTGAAATGGCTCCAAGCCCAAATGGTTTCATATGCAAATGCCATCAAAATCCAACACCAAAAATGTCCTCCAATATTTTGTAGATATTCTGTGTGGTTTTTTTTTACTTTTTATTTCCTTTATGCATAAAAATGTATTGAGAATATTTTATTTATTTGACATTCAAATGATTGGAGTTTTCTTTATATATTTGTATAGTGCTTGGTTTATTACATATTTATTAGAGAATGTTTTCTGTGCTATTTGTACTTTCTGAAATTTTTTACCCATCTTCCTTTGTTCCCCCCTTTATTGACTTTATTGGAATGACACTAGTTAACAAAATTATATAGGTCTCAGGTGCACAATTGCTACAATACATTATCTGTACAGTATATTGTGTGTTCACCACCCCAAGTCAAGTCTCGGTCTATCACCATTTATCCACCCATACTCTCCTACTCTTCCCCTCTTTACCCCCTCCCACTGGCGATCACTACACTGATGTCCATGTCCATGCATTTTTTTTTCTCTATTTTGTCTTTTTGGCTCAATCCATTCATCACCACTGAAAGCAGCTGTCAGCCTGCTTTATGAGTTTGTGTCTATGTTGCTTGTTAGTTCACTTTGATGATGAAATTCCACATATAAGAAAAATATGTTAATTGCCTTTTTCTTTTGATTATTTAAATTGAGGTATAACATGCATACATAAATATGTAAAATACACTAATCTCTATCTCTCTCTTCTTTATGAATCTTTATTGTTGAAAGTATTACATATGTCCCCTTTTGCCTCCAATGACCTCTCCCACCAAGCCCCCCGCCCCAGGACTTCACCACCCTATTGTCTGTGTCTATGGGTTATGCATTTATGCATATGAATTCATTGGTTTATCTCTCCCCCCCCCTTACCTTCCTACCCTCTGAAGTTTGACAGTCAGTTCCATATTTCTATGGCTCTGGATCTAATTTGGTTCATCAGTTTGTGTTGTTAATTATATTCTATAAATGAGTGAGATCATGTGATTCTTATCTTTCCCTGGCTTATTTCACTTAGCATAATGCTCTCTAGGTTCATCCATGCTGTTGCAAATGGTAAGAATTCTTTCTTCTTTGCACCTGTGTAGTATTCCCTTGTGTAGATGTACCATGGCTTTTTAATCCATTCATCTACTGATGATCACTTAGGCTGTTCCCAAATCTCAGATATTATAAATTGCATTGCTATGAATGTAAGGGTGCATATAGTCTTTCTGATTGGTGTTTCTGAGTTCTTGGTATATATTCCCAGAAGTGGGATCACTGGGACAAATGGTAGTTCCATTTTTAATTTTTTAAAATATATTTTATTGATTTTTTACAGAGAGGAAGGGAGAGGGATAGAGCGTTAGAAACATCGATGAGAGAGAAACATCGATAGGCTGCTTCCTGCACAGCCCCTACTGGGGATGTGCCCACAACCTAGGTACATGCCCTTGACAGGAATCGAACCTGGGACCCTTCACTCTGCAGGCCTATGCTCTATCCACTGAGCCAAAATGGCTAGGGCCCATTTTTAATTTTTAAAAAAAATCATTATTGTTCATATTATTACAGTTGTTCCTCTTCCCCCGCCCCCCTAGCTCCCCTCCTCCCAGTTCCCACCCCACCCTCTACCCTTATCCCCCCCTGCCACACTGTCCTCATCCATAGGTGCACAATTTTTGGCCAGTCTCTTCCCGCACGACCAACACCCCTTTCCCCCTGAGAATTGTCAGTCCACTCACTTTCTATGCCCCTGATTCTATTCTATTCACCCTTTGATAATAATAATAATAATAAGAAGAAGAAGAAGAAGAAGAAGAAGAAGAAGAAGAAGAAGAAGAAGAAAAAGTAAAGATAAAAATTATGAACAACAAATACATATCCATTTTTAATTTTTTTGATAAAACTCCAAACTGTTTTTCATAGATGTGGCACTAGTTTGCATTTCCACCAACAGTGCACGAGTGTTCCCTTTTGTCCACATCCACACAACCACTTGTTGTTTGTTGAATTGTTGATGATAGCCATTCTAATGGGTGTGAGATGGTGCCTCATTGCTGTTTTGATTTGCATCTCTTGGATGGTCACTGACTTTGAGCATGTTTTCATATGCCTTATGGCCTTCTGTGTGTCAATTTTGGAGAAGTATTTATTTAGGTCCTTTGCCCAGTTTTTAATTGGATTTCTTTACTTCCTTTTGTTAAGTTGTATGAGTTCTCTGTAGATTTTGGAGGTTTACCCCTTATCGGATATATCATTGGCAAATATGTTCTTGGTGGGCACTCTCATTATTTTACTGTTTTTGTTTTGTTTTGTTTTGTTTTTCTGTGCAAAAGCTCTTTATTTTGATATAGTCTCCTTTGCTTATTTTCTCCTTAATTTCCATTATCCTACGAAATGTATTCATAAACATATTGCTATGAGAGATGTCTGAGATTTTTCTGCCAATGCTTTCTTCTAGCAATTTTATGGTTTCACATCACACATTTAAGTTTTTTAGTCATTTTGAGTTTATGTTTGTGTATGGTGTAAGTTGGTGGTCTAATTCCATATTTTTGCATCTATTTGTCCAATTTTTCCAACACCATTTATTGTAGTGGCTGTCTTGACTCCATTGTATATTCTACCCTCCTTTGTTGATAATTGAGTACAATGACTTTGGTTGATTTCTGGATTCTCTGTTCTGTTACATTGGTCTTTCTTGTGGTAGTACAAGGCTGTTTTGAGTACAGTAGCTTTGTAATATAATTTGAAATTTGGTATTGGAATTCGTCCAACTTTATTTTTCTTTCTCAAATTGCTGTGGCTATTCAGGGTACTTTTTGATTCCATATAAAATTTTGGAGTATTTTTTCTAGGTCTGTGAAATATGCTGTTGGTATTTTAATAGGGATTGCATTGAATCTACAGATTGCTTTGGGTATTATGGACATTCTAATGATGTTGATTCTATCAATCCATGAACACAGTATATTCTTCTACTTGCATATATCTTCCTCTATCTCTCTTTTTTTTTTTTAATGTCCTGTAGTTTTCCAAGTACAAATCTTTTATCACCTTGGTTAAGTTTATTCCTAATTATGTAATTTTTTTGTTGCAATGGTAAGTGGGGTTGTTAGTTTTTTTTCCCTTTCTTAGAGTTAATTGTTGTATAAAAATGCCATAGATTTCTGAGTATTGATTTTATATTCTGCTACATTGCCAAATTCATTTATTAAAACTAGTAGTTTTCTGATGAAGTCTTTAGGGTTTTCTATGTACAGTATCATGCCATCTGCAAATAGCAACAATTTTACTTCCTCCTTTCCAATTTGGATGCCTTTTACTTCTTGTCTGATTGCAACAGTTAGCACTTCTAGCACTATGTCAAAGAAGAGTGGTGAAAGTGGGCATCTCTGTCTTGTTCCTTTTCTTATGTGAAACGGTTTTACCTTTTTTAAAAATACATTTTATTGATTTTTTATAGAGAGGAAGGGAGAGAGATAGAGAGCCAGAAACATCAATGAGAGAGAAACATCTATCAGCTGTCTCCTGCACACTCCCCACTGGGGATGTGCCTGCAACCAAGGTACATGCCCTTGACTGGAATCGAACCTGGGACCCTTGAATCCGCAGGCCAACACTCTGTCTACTGAGCCAAATAGGTCAGGGCGTTGGTTTTAACTTTTGTCCACTGAGTATGATTTTGGCTGTAGGTCTGTCATATAAGGCTTTTATTGTTTTGAGGTATGTCCCTCTATTTCCACTTTGTTGAGAGCTTTTATTAAAAAAGCATGTTGGATTCTGTTAAATCCTTCTTCCATGTTTATTGATATGTCATGTGGTTTATGTCTTTCAGTTTGTTTAGGTGATGTATCACATTTATGGATATTGTATCAGCTTTGAATTCCTGGAATAAATCCCACATGGCCGTGGTGTATGATCTTTCTAATGTATTGTTGAATGCGATTTGCTAGAATTTTGTTGAGGATTATGGCATCTATGTTCATCAATCATATTGGCCTGTAATTCTCTTTCTTTGTAGTTTCCTTATCAGGTTTTGAGATTAGGATAATCCTGGCATCATAGAAAGAGCTTGGAAGTTTTTCTTTCTGAAATTTTTGGAATAATTTGAGGATAATAGGTATTAGGTTTTGAATGTTTGATAAAAATCTCCTGTGAAGCCTTCTGGATCAGGGCTTTTTTTGCTGGGAGTTTATTATTATTATTATTATTATTATTATTATTATTGCTTCAATTTCATCAGTAGTTATCAGTCTATTCAGGTTTTCTGATTCTTGCTGATTGATTTTTGGAAGATTGTATTTTTTTAGAAATATGTCAGTTTGATCAAGGTAGTCCAGTTTATTGGAGTAGAGTTTTTCATATTTTTTTACTATCCTTTGTATCTCTGTGAGGTCAGTTGTTACTTCACCTTTTTATTTCTGATTTTGTTTATTTGGGTCCTCTCTCTTTGCTTCTTGGTGAGCCTGGCAAGAGGTTCATCAATCTTGTTTATCCTTTTAAAGAACCAGCTCTTGGTTTCATTGATTTTTTGCTTTTTTTTTTTTTTGTCTCTGTCATATATTTCTGGTCTGAGCTCCTTTGTTTCCTTCTTTCTACTTTCTCTGGTCTTTTCTTATTACTCTCTTTCTAGGTCTTTAAGTTCGAGGGTTAGATTACTTATTACCAGTTTTTCTTGTTTTTGAGGTAGGCCTGTAGTGCAATGAATTTATCAGAATTGCATTCACTATGTCCCATATATTTTGGATTGTTGTGTTTTCATTGTCATTTGTTTCTAGGATGCTTTTTATTTCTTCTTTGATCTCTTTTGTAATTCATTCATGGCTTAATACTGTGCTTTTTAGCCTCCATATATTTGATTATTTATGATTTTTTATTATAATTGATTTGTAATTTCATGCCATTGTGATCTGAAAAGATGCTTAATATTATTACAATCCTCTTGAATTTGTAGTGACTTATCCTGTGTATTAATATGTGGTCTATCTTTGAAAATGCCCATGTGCACTTGAGAAGAATATGTTCTGTAGATTTGGGATGAAATGTTCTGAAGATGTTGATTAGTTCCATCTGATCTAGTGAGTCACCATTTAGGATTTCTGTTTCTTTTTTTATTTGTTTGTCTTGAAGATTTATCCAGTGATGCTAATGGGGTATTAAAGTTCCAAACTATGATTGTGTTGCTATCAGTCACTTCCTTGACATCTTCCAGAAGTTTTTTTTTTTTTTTTTTCTCTCTCTCACCTGTATTGGGGATATATATATATATATATATATATATATATATATATATTACCAAAGTTATAACCTCTTGTATTGATTTTTTAGTATTATGATGTGGCCTTCCTTATCTCTTCATTTTGAGGTCTACTTTGTCAAATATAAGTATTGCTACCCCAACTTCTGTTTTGTTTTGTTTTTCATTTCTGCATGCCTGAAGAATTTTTTCCCATCCCTTCACTTTAAGTCTCAATGAGTCCTTTGTTCTAAGGTTGGTCTCTTGTAGACATCATATATATGGGTCATATTTTCTTATCCATTCAGCTACCCCATTGCTTTTGATTTGATCATTTAATCCATTTACATATAAAGTTATTATTGATAGGTACTTGTTTGTTGCCAATTTTATTCTGTATGCTTGTGTTCCTTCCTCCCTTTCCATTTCTTCTTTTTACAACATTTCCTTTAGAATTTCTTGCATTTCTGGCTTTGTGGTAATAAAGTCCCTTAACCCCTTTTTGTCCATGAAACTCCTGATTTCACCTTCAATTTTGAATAATAGTTTTACTAGGTATAGTATTCTTGGACTCAGTCCCTTGCTTTGCATCACTTTGTATATTTCACTCCATTATCTTCTGGCTTGATGTGCTTCTGTTCAGTAATCAGTTTATAGTCCAATGGGAGATCCCTTGTAGGTAACCTTCTATATCTCTCTTGCAGCCTTTAAGATTCTTTCTTTGTCTTTGACATTTTCCAACTTAATTACAATGTGTCTTGGTGTGGGTCTTTTTGGATTCTTCTTGCTTGGAACTCCGTGTTTCTTGGATTTTTGTGACTTTTGTCTTCCCCAAGTCTGGGAATTTTTCTGTCATTACTTCTTCAAACAGGTTTTCTATTCCTTGCTCAACCTTCCCTTCTTATGATACCCCTATTATGAGGATGCAAGTTATGGGGTTTTTGTGACTTAAGTGGAGCATCCTTGGCCAGAGAGTCACTCTCCATGACTCACTGAAGGGTCCAGGAGCTGGAAGCTGAGAGACACAAGTAGGGTGGTTGTCAGAGACCAGTCTGGATGGTGGTGAGGCTGGGCTCCTAGTTGTGGCAGCTCTCCCATTCAAGATGGTGTAGTTTCTGTGCCAGAGCCAGTCTACCTAAGAAGTGCCTGTAGTAGTAGCAAGGGCTCCCTGTCTAGGAGGGCCTGGTCCACCAGCCTCTGAACTTCATTCAAGGTCTAACTGTCTCTCTTTTTCTATCACACACACACACACACCACACATGTCCATACACTTTCCTTTCATTCTCTTACTCATTCACACTCTCTCCCGCACTGCTGTCCTGCTGGCTGCCATCTTGCTAAGTTCTGTACTTTCTGCAATTTGATATTTTCTGTGTGGCCTACTGGTACTCTTTTTTTCCCCCATGCTTAATGGGCATTCATAAGTAAGACATTTTTTAAGGTATAAAGCTTTACATCAGCTGTATCTAATTTATTTTTACTTAGATCTTATATTTCCTTATTTTTACTATTTAAATTTGCCATGAACTTAAAATTAAAGTCTACTATTATTATTGCATGCATATACAGATGTTATTTGACTTGTGATAGTTCAACTTGATGATATTTCTAATTTGTAATGGTGTGAAAGTTAAAGGCAAAATAAATTACATGCCATGTTTATTACAAAATAGGCTTTGTGTTCATTGATAAGCCAAGTATTTTTCCTGGTTGTGGGATTATGAATGTCTTCTTTTCTTCTCTTTGCTTTTCTTTACTTTTCCATATTTTCTATAATCATTCATTTGTCCCACTATTAAATATTTAGAAAATACTTTATTCTAGATGCTGGGAATATAACAGTAACATAACGAGACCATTTCTCATCCACATTTATTTAAATACCAGAGGCCCAGTGCACAGATTTGTGCACTCGTGGGACCCCTTAGCCTGGCTTGTGGGTATTGGACTGAAACTAGCTCTTCAACATCCCCTGAAGGGTCCCGGATTGTGAGAGGGTGCAGACTAAGCTGAAGGACCCCACCGATGCATGATTGGGGCCAGGAAGGGACTACAGGAGGGCTCCAGAGTGTGTCTGGCCTTTATCACCCAGTACTGATTAGGACCAGCTGGCTGGGGAGGGACTGTGGGAGGGCTCCATGGCATGTCCTGCCCATCTCGCACAGTCCCAATTGGCTGACCCCAGTAGCAAGCTAACCTACCAGTTGGAGCATCTTTCCCCAGTGGTCAGTGCATATCATAGAGACTGGTTGAATGGTCAAGTGGTCAGACACTTAGCATATTAGGCTTTTATTATATAGGAAATGACTCATACATACTAATTCATGTGATGATAAATGCTATGAAGAAAAAAAATGTCTAGGAAGGGGATAGGGAGCATTCAAGTAGTAATGTTTCATTTTTAAATAAAGGGAATAGATACCTCCTTGAGTAAGGTACTAATTAAAAATCACCGAAAGGGAGTAAAAGATCTTAAGATGATTTCTTGGGCAAAAGCATTACAGACATAGAGAAAAACAAGTGCAAAGTCATTGAGTTGGATGCATGCCTAACATGGTAAATAGCCAGTCAGGAGGCCAGTGTGGCTGGAAAAGTATTGAGTGAGGATGAGAAAAGTAGGAATTGAGGTCAGAGCAGTTAATGTGTGCAAGATCACAATGTGCAATCTGAGTCAGTTAATATTTAATACTTTTATCACTAAAAAAGTACACTATGAAAAAAAAAAACAGCTTAAAATTCCACCTATAACTATTGGGATAAACATGGTACAGAGAATTATAAATGTATTCATCCAGTGAAATGGGAACACCAAAATTAGTAAAGGTCTACAAGTGTGATATTACAAAGCTGAAAAAAGTGTAAGAAAGATTATCAAATTATCTTGGATAAAATTATCCTACTTTCATTATTGTGGTTTTCTCAACTACTGGCTATTTTAATACAAACTAAATCTAAAGTAAAAGCTAAGATTAGGTTCTAGCACTCAAACTGGATATTTTATTGCATTTACTAATCAACAATGTTTCCATCCCTCCCTCCCCCCAAAAAAATAATCCTTTCTTCAACTCTCATTAGAAATTCCATTTTCAAAATAAAAATGATCATTTCTATTTTTAAAAAAAACCTTGCTGAGCCAAGAGTATATTCTAAATTTCAATTTGAATTAGTGGAGACTGAGAGTCAGAAATTAAATATAAACATTTCTACTGAAAAAGTATAGGTACCTTCCAAACTGTGATGATAACACCGATATTATCCTGTCAAAGTACCAAATCACATCAGTTACCCAAATGACATGCTGGTCATTCAGTGTGGGTTCAAACATTATCCTAAGATTAATTAAACAATACAGAAACTTTTCTCTCTTCATTTGCTTTTTCTATGTTGGTTTACAGGGCAAGAGGAGGAAAAGTGGCAATGGCAAAAAGCATTTGGAAATTTCTTATAAAAATGTGGCACACTATCTTCAGAAGTAAACATTGAAGGGTACTCTGTGGACTACATAGAAAATAATATTTGTATTTACTCCTTTCTCTGTCCTAAACCTTTGAAAGAAAAGTAGATTAATAAGAAAATGAGCCCTTTGTGTTTTTTTCTTTGTAATATCCTCTATTTCTGCATGCACACAGCTTATTACTGATAAAACCCTGCAACTCTAAAGACTGACACCTCTCTAAATTCATGGTCTCCTACCTCATCAGGGCCCTTAAAACCTGTTGGTATTCTTTTACTTACATTTTATCAGCTCTGATTTACATTCCACTAGGCCAACTATTATGTATCTTAACAACTCTATGCAAATCTTCTACTACTTTGTTCTTGATATTTAAGTTCAGTTCAAGTCAATGTTTGCTAGCATTTCTATATAACAGTTACTGTGTTAATACTGAAGATACAAAGGTGGATTGCTATGTGTTCTTGGACCACACTTTAAGAATCTCTGTTTTAGTGTGTGAAAAAAGTTATGTAAATAATTTCAGTGTTTCTTGGTGCAGTGAAATTATGTTTATATTAGAGGTCCGGTGCATGACATTTGTGCACTTGGGGTGTGTGTGGGGGTCCCTCAGGCTGACCTGCACCCTCTCCAATCTCGGAGCCCTCAGAGAAACCCTCTCCAATCCGGGAGTTTCTGTCTGTCTTTGCAATCATATGAGTGAATTGTCTGAGACGCCAACCCAGTTCGGTTTGTGGCTCACAGAATAATAGAGGCTTTTTTTTTTCTTTGCTTCATTGGTGGAGATTTTCTGGAAGTTTTAAGGTATCTTCCCTTTAATTTTTCCTGGACACTCTGATTTGACTTATGTCTCTCACTTTGCTTTCCCTCCATCCCCCACCGCAACAGTAACTTGCTCCAGGCTCACTTTGCTCTAGTGCAGCAGTTCTCAACTTGTGGGTCACAATCTCTGTGGGGGTCAAATAACCCTTTCACAGGGGTCACCTAAATACATCCTGCATATCAGATATTTACATTATGATTCATAACAGTAGCAAAATTACAGTTATGAAGTAGCAAGAAAAATAATTTTATGCTTGGGGGTCACCACAACATGAAGAACCGTATTAAAGGGTCATGGCGTTAGGAAGGTTGAGAACCACTGCTCTAGTGTCTAGGAGATCCGTCTCCCACCAGAACTAAGATTCTCAGCATTCCTGGTGCTCCCCATGCTCTGGGATTCCACTTCTGGTCCTGGGGCTGCCACCAAAACTATTCCCAGAATTCCTGGTGCTCCTCGCGATCTTGGTTTTCCCTTTCTGCTCTGTCTCCATCCCATGGCCTCCCACCCTGCCAAGCTTTCCCTCTCTGCTCTCCAACTGGCACCTGTGTATGCAAATTAACCCACCATCTTTGTCGGGTTAATTTGCATACTCACTCCTGATTGGCTGGTGAGTGTAACAGAGGGACAGCCAATTTACATGTTTCTCGTTTATTATACAGGATGTTCAGGGGGCTTTTGGACCACTTCCATTCATAATTCATCAATAAATTCTAGGTAACCGATTGTGCACTTTCTTAACTTTCAGTCCCAAATTCCTACAAATGTATTCTTACTCTCAGCCCCAAATCATCTTCTTGATCAAGTTCAGAAGATAAATCTTTCCTCCTCTTTAAAACCAACCTTTCAGTCTGGTTGGTATGGCTCAGTGGTTGAGTGTCAATCCATAAACCAAGAGGTTGAAGGTTTGATTCCTGTTTAGGGTACATGTCCGGGTTGTGGGCTCAATCCCTGGTGGAGTGCATGCAAGAGGCAGCTGATTGATGATGTTACTCTCTCACCGATTTTTCCCTTTCTATCCTTCTCCCTTCCTCTCTCTCTAAAAATCAATAAAAAGATAATAAAACTGCCCTAACTGATTTGGCTCAGTGGATAGAGTGTCGGCCTGTGGACTGAAAGATCCCAGGTTCAATTCTGGTCAAGGGCATGTACCTTGGTTGTGGCACATCCCCAGTAGGGGTGTGCAGGAGGCAGCTGATTGATGTTTCTCTCTCATCAATGTTTCTAACTCTCTATTCCTGTCCCTTCCTCTCTGTAAAAAATAAATAAAATATATTTAAAAGATATAATAAAACTAACTTTCAACCTTTCGCTTCCTTCTTACTTTACAAAATGCATGCATTACATATATTTTTGTTTTTGTATGTATTGCCTTAGATACACAACTTTTGGAGGTATAATTTGTACATCATCAAATTCACTCATTTTAAGTGTACACATGAATTTAGAGTTGGCAGTGGTCACTACAATTCAGCTTTAGATTATTTCTACCACCAAAATGTGATAGGAACCTTCTGACTTTCCACTGTCACCTGTTATCTAGTGGCTCTGAAAGCTATGTCTCTAAATATGATGTGCTGGAAATGGTCTTATTTCTCCTCATTTTAGGATCTTCATTCTTTTCCACTTTGTTTTCTGTCCTAGGAGTGAAACATATGAGGGTTATACCAACAAATGGGCTTGTATGCTCTCTAGCTTCCAGTGGGTTCAGCCAATGTGAAGATCCATGAAGAGATTCAATGGGCCAGGCCAGCATGGCTCATGGTTGAGTTTTGACCTATAAATCAGGAGGTCATCATTCAATTCTCATTCTGGCACATGCCCAGGTTGTGGGCTCAATCCCCAGTGGGGGGCATGCAGGAAGAAGGTGACCAATAATTCTCTCTCATCATTGATATTTCTATCTTTCTCTTTCTCCTTTCCTTTCTGAAATCAATAAAAATATTTTTTAAAAATAATAATAAGGTTCTGATCTTGCTTTAAAAAAAGACTGAATGAAAGAAGGGTTCCTGATTCCTTATTTGGGAAGTCACATCTTTCATGTGCCCCTCCAAATAAGATCATGGGTATTTGTAAGTTATTTTGCTTTGAAATACTCTCCCCTTCCAGCTTCTATCAACCATTCCCTACCCTTGTCCATCAGACCAAGGGATGGTGACACATTGCTGCTGCTACTAGTTTCAGCACAATACCTGGTAATTGCCATGTAAGTTCCATTTACCTTTATAACTAGCTCTTTTGTAAATAATCCCTACTTGAATTATCTTAATATTAATCTGATATCCGTTTTCTTTTCGGACTCCAAGGGGTATTTCTGACTCTTCATACTCTACTTACACAAACAGGAGACACATATCCTAACTTATTACTACTCATTTACATTTTGGGAAAAAGTATAATGGTGTTTGGTTCTATCTGAGATTGTCCCTGTACATAAAGTTTTTTACTATTGAAAACAAAAAGAGCCCTAACCAGTTTGGCTCAGTGGATAAGACGTTGGCCTGTGGACTAAAGGGTCCTGGGTTCGATTCTGGTCAGGGGCATGTACCTTGGTTGCGGACACATCCCCAGTGAGGAGTGTGCAGGAGGCAGCTGATCAGTGTTTCTCACTCATCGATATTTCTAACTCTCTGTCCCTCTCCCTTCCTCTCTGTAAAAAATCAATAAAATATATTTTTTAAAAGAATCAGCACTACTCCTTTTCCCTTTTGACTGGTCTTTGATGCTTGATGAAGCTTAAGTTGATTTTATTTTCACAATTTAATTTATTCAGCATTACTACTTCTTTTGTAGTTTTACTTGCCCATTGGGTTTCTTCTTTGAAAATTTTGTTTTTGAATATTTTGGAAGCAAATCTCTATTAGTTAAGCACTCAAAATAATAACATAAAATGATTAGTTTTTATCCTCGGGTAGACCTTTCTCTTCATGGGAAACGCTCATTTGACATTCTGCTTCTTGAAGTCATAATATATTTTTTAAAATGCTTTTGTTCCAATTTGTTGATGAAAAACAGCATCTCAGTCTGATTGACAGCAAACAATTGTGCATTTTATTTCCAAAGTATAAGCTAAACTTTACAATGTGTTTCACTTATTTTAAAAAATGAAAAAAAAAACAAAACAAAACAAAAAAACAAAGACAGAATGAGATAGTGGCTGCTAACCTGATCAGTTTACATACAGGATATGCTTTCTTTTCAAATTGACTGTTTAGTTAGAGGGGATGATGGGGATGAGATTGGGGTGAGGTGTAAATGCCACTACTAGAACTACTACCATAGACTTCTCTGACTATAGCAGGAAGGCATTTAATAAACTGACTACAAGAGGAAGAGTTCAATGAATAATGAGGTATCAAAGAACACCACCATTGACAGTAGTTATTAAATAATGCTTAATGAAGGACCTAGCTGCAAATTGATAAATCTCAAGTATACTTAAGAGGTTTAATCATATATTATATTAGGATATGGTGCTCAAGCAAGTTATAACATTTAAAGATAAATGTGACTTTTAAATTCATAATTGAATACAGCAAATATAACAATTAATGGTGTAAATTGAATAATGCAAAACAAGCAATGTAAATTAATATTAATGAGATTGTACTTTTTATTGATGCTATTAGTGTATCACTATAATACTCAATTTAAAATATCAGCAAGTATTGACTCCCTGAATTTGAGGCACACAATATCTTATGGATGTATCTACTATGTGCCAAATTGGTGGATGGATACAGAAACATTTATTGTAATCATTAGGTGGCTATGGGACTGGTTTTATTAATGAAAGTGTCACACCTTTTTCTCTTAGCTCAAGTTCCTATCCAGAATACTGGGAATCATCTAACAGGTGATAGGAACTATAATTTTTTACCTGTAAGCACTCTGGATACTTTGAATAAAAATAATTTCTTATTAATTTTTGCGGGAAACGAGTAAACTCGTCATATCACTTTTTATACCAAAGCGCGGGAAACAAGTTTTTTCCAAAAACGATGAGTAGAGACAGATCCCGTCAAATATGGAGGGCCTGGCATTTCAACAACAACGAAAATGTGCAAGACAACTCAGACTTTGCAAAGTCAGACCATTATTGGATTTCTTTCTTCCCGTTACGACACAATTTGGCGGGAAAATGCCCGATTACAAAGTGTTAAAGAAGAATAAACGTCAACCAAAAACTCTTTCTTAGTGTCCAAAACACACCAAAAATACTGGCCCATAACTGAAGCTCCCTTAGAGTCCATAGAACTGGAAATATTAGATTAAGAATTACTTTCTTTTCATCAATTTATAATCCAGTAGTTAATACATGCAAAGTGCCTTACTCTGGATCCCATAGAGTAATACCATATCTGTGGTAGAGATACTAGTATATGCTCAGAAAATCTATTTCTTTTTATTATTTAGTAAATAGCCAAACAGCATTTCCTGAGCACTCCTGCAATTAGTTGAGGACATGGAATATGCACTGTAGAAATGCATACTACTTCCAGGCTCAACTTCTAGAACCTCTTCAGAAATCCTGCATGTGATCTCTCTTTCTCTAGTCTCTGCCAAAAGAGCAAATGATCATTGGGAAGCTCTAAAGCTCCACATGATGGTTGATCCACTAAATGGAAGAAGCCTAGGCTCCTGATTAAGATCATAAAGAGTTTCTGCTCCCCACCAATCTGTATTAGACTTAGGTTTGAGTGAAAAAATTTATTTTGTTTGGTCACCAATTGCTTGGAGTGTTCATTGCTACAGTCCACTCTTTGGAGCTCAATATCTGCCTATAGAATAAAGGAGCATTAGCAGTACTAACAGTTACATGGCACAGGGAACTCACTCCAACCTGGAGGCTTACTAACATCCTCACTTTGTGTTTAGCATATTTTCTATAAGAGATTGCCTACTATTTGTTAAAAGCTAGAAAAACATTTTATTACTCTACCCAAGTGCATTTTTATTGGCCATTCAATAAGAAAATCTAAATCATCTTCAACTTTCAGTGACAATTATAATTGCCACCCTTCATTTTCCATTTTCCACCTTCTAGTCGAAGTTGTGTTTTCAGCCTGTATATCTCTTTTCAGAAAGTTCATGCCCTAACCGGTTTGGCTCAGTGGATAGAGCACTGGCCTGTGGACTGAAGGGTCCCAGATTCAATTCTGGTCAAGGGCATGTACCTTGGTTGAGGGCACATAACCAATAGGAAGTGTGCAGGAGGCAGCTGATCGATGTTTCTCTCTCATCGATGTTAATAACTCTCTATCCCTCTCCCTTCCTCCTGGAAAAAAATAATAAAATATATTAAAAAAAGAAAGTTCCTCTGTCTTCCTATAACCCCACTCTGACTGTATATTGCCTACTTACCCATTCATACTCAATTCAGGGGTCAAACTTTCTAAGGAAGACTTCCCTTTGCTTCTCAATCCCACATTTGTTTTTAGCTAGCTGAAGCAGGGGATTTCCCAGGGGTGAGGACGGTGGAGCCCCTAGCGCTAGGATGCTTGCATGCACAACTCCGGAGACCAGGTTCTGGGATGCAGGTCTAACTTTATTGAGGAAATGCAGCCCTATTTATAGTGGAGGTGGCCAATCATGGAACATGAAAGGTCAGGGTACTGTGTAGGCGGCTCTGGGAGGGGCTCAGGTGGGCGATGCCATCTCCCTGGTGTGCCAGAAAGATCTGAAATGCTGGAGTAAGCTCACAGCATACATCAGCCTCTGCACCGAGA
>PVJC01018282.1:0-31483 GCA_004026665.1 Murina feae | reverse complement strand
GTTTTGAGAACTGTGGCTTTGTAATACAGCTTGATATCTGGTATTGAGATCCCACCTACTTTGTTCTTCTTTCTCAGGATTGCTGCAGCTATTCGGGGTCTTTTTTATTCCAGGTGAATTTTTGGAAAGTTTGTTCTAGGTCTGTGAAATATGCTGTTGGTATTTTAATGGGGAGTGCATGGAATCTATAGATTGCTTTGGGTAGTATGGACATCTTGATGATGTTGATTCTGCCAATCCATGAACATGGTATGTTTTTCCGTTTATTTATGTCTTCCTCTATCTCTTTTTTCAGTGTCCTGTAGATTTCTGCATATAGCTCTTTTACCTCCTTAGTCACATTTACTCCTAGGTATCTTAATTTTTTGGTGCGATGGTAAATGGTATTGCTTTTTTTAGTTTATCTTTCTGTAAGTTCATTATTGGTGTATAGAAATGGCATAGATTTCTTGGTGTTAATTTCTTTGGTGTTAACATTGCCAAATTCATTTATTAAATCTAATAATTTTTTGATGGAGTCTTTAGGGTTTTCTACTTACAGTATCATGTCATCTGTGAATAAGGACAGTTTTACTTCTTCTTTCCAGTTTGGATGCCTTTTATTTCTTCTTCTTGTCTGATTGCAATGGCTAATACTTCCAGTACTATGTCAAATAGGAGTGGTGAGAGTGGGCATCCCTTCTTGTTCCTGTTCTTATGGGAAATGGTTTTAGTTTTTGCCCATTGAGTATGATGTTGGCTGTGGGTCTGTCACATAAGGCTTTTATTATGTTGAGGTATGATACTTCTATTCCCACTTTGCTAAGTGTTTTTATCAAGAAACAGTGTTGGATTTTGTCAAACACTTTTTCTGTGTCAGTTGATATGACTATGTGATTTTTATCTCTCAATTTGTTTATGTGATATATCACATAAATTGAATCAATTTGTTTATTGATTTGTGGATCTTGTACCATCCTTGCATTGCTAGGATAAAGCCTACTTGATCATGGTGTATGATCTTTCTGATGTACTGCTAGATCCGATTTGCTAGAATTTTGTTGAGGATTTTAGCATCTATATTTATGAGGGATATTTGCCTGTAATTATCTTTCATTGTGTTGTCTTTATCTGGTTTTGGTAGTAGGGTAATGCTGGCTTCATAGAATGAGTTTGGAAGTTTTCCTTCCTCTTGAATTTTTTGGAATAGTCTGAGGAGGGTAGGTTTTAGTTCTTCCTTAAATGTTTGGTAAAACTGTCCTGTGAAGAATAATCCTGAGAAAGAATGTTTGGCAAAACTGCTCTGGAAGCTTTTTGATGACTGCTTCAATTTCTTCTATAGTTATTGGCCTATTGAGATTTTTAGATTCTTCCTGATTGAGTTTTGGAAGGTCGTATTTTTCTAGGAATATGTCCATTTCCTCCAGGTTGTCTAGTTTGTTAGAATAGAGTTGTCCATAGTAATTGTTAACAATCCTTTATATTTCTGTGAGGTCTGTTGTTATTTCGCCACTTTCATTTCTGATTTTGTTTATTTGGGTCCTCTATCTTTGCTTCTTAGTGAGCCTGGCTAGAGGTTCATCAATCTTGTTTACCCTTTCAAAGAACCAGCTCTTTGTTTCATTGATCTTCTGTATTGTTTTTTGGTCTCTATGTCATGCATTTTTGCTCTGATCTTTATTATCTCATTCCTTCTGTATACTGTGGGCTTTTCTTGTTGTTCTCTTTCTAATTCTTTGAGTTGTAGAGCTAGATGATTTATTACCATTTTTTCTTGTTTTTGAGGTAGGCCTGTAAAGCTATAAACTTCCCTCTCAGGATTGCTTTCATTGTGTCCCATAGATTTTGGATTGTTGTGTTTTTATTGCCATTAGTTTTCAGGATGTTTTTAATTTCTTCTTTGATCTCTTTGGTAACCCAATCATTGTTTAATAGCATGCTTTTCAGCTTCCAAATGTTTGAATTTTTTGGATTGTCTATATTGTAATTGATTTCTAATATTATGCCATTGTGGTCCGAGAAAATGCTGGATATAAATTCAATCTTGAAGTTTGGAAGACTTTGCTTGTGACCCAATATGTGGTCTATTTTTTAAAATGTCCCATGCTTTGGGGTGAAATGTTCTGAAGATATCAATTAATCCATTTGGTCTAATGAGTCATTTAGGATTGCTCTTTCTTTGCTGATTTTTTGTTTAGAGGATTTATCCAGTGATGTCAGTGGTGTATTAAAGTCCCCTACTATGATTGTATTGTTGTCAATCACTCCCTTGATATTTTCCAGGAGTTTTTTTTTTTTAATGTATTTGGGTGCTCCTGCATTCAGTGCATATATGTTCATCAATGTTATATCCTTTTATTGTATCAATCCCTTTAGTATTATGAAGTGGCCTTCCTTATCTCTTATTACGACCTTCACTTTGAGTCTATTTTGTCAGATATAAGTATTGCTACCCCAGTTTTTTTTTTTCATTTCTATTTGCCTGAAAGATATTTTTCCATCCCTTCACTTTCAGTCTGTGTGAGTCACTTATTCTGAGGTGGGTCTCTTATAGATAGCATATATATGGATCATGTTTTTTTTATCCATTCAGCAACTTAATGTCTTTTGATTGGAGCATTTAGTCCATTTACATTTAAAGTTATTATTGAAAGGTACTTGTTGATAGCCATTTTTATTTTTTGTGCCATGCTGATTCTCTCTGACCCTCAGGGCTCAGAGAGATGGCAGATTGTCCTTCTCAGAGCCTTGATTTTACCTTTACCCAGGGAACCTCTTCCCATCCTTGAAAACTGTCTCCCAGCTGAGTCTCCTTCACAAATTTGGGCTGGATGTTATTTGTTTCAGCTGCTCACTCTTTCTGCTCTGGGAAAAGGCTCAGAAGACGTCTGTCTATACCGCTGCTATTTTGTCTCTCCCCTATATAACATTTCTATGAAATGTGTTTAATTTGAATCTAGTCATGAGAAAACACCATATAAATTCAAATTGAGAGACTCTTCCAGAGAGATTAATAAATTTAAGCCAAAGGTATATGGGTATTTATTGAACT
The DNA here is from genome assembly GCA_004026665.1 of Murina feae. Classification (NCBI taxonomy): domain Eukaryota; kingdom Metazoa; phylum Chordata; class Mammalia; order Chiroptera; family Vespertilionidae; genus Murina; species Murina feae. Next base: position 28,452 of record PVJC01018282.1, on the reverse strand, counting down.
ATTCTTGGAACTTTTCTATAAGTGAGGGGGCATAACACCAAATAAATTCTCAAAAATATAATTATAAGGGTCAATAGTCTATATAGTTCATATAATTCAAATGCATAATGTTTCATACATGCTCAATTTCATCCTATCCTCATTTTAGGGGCACTTATTTTTTGATTGTCACTTGTGTCAGGTAAAAAAAAAAAGAGTTCGCTAAATGTTGAGTAGATTAGTCTTTAATGTAATTAATTAAAATTACTTATTACGAAGACTGAGAAACATGTATGTGATAAGTATGTCATTAGTAGCATATCAAAACAAGATTATGAAATGTCATTGATAATTAGGAAATACTACACAATCTAAATTATAAAGGGCATCTGCCATGTGTGGCTGTCCAGAATCGTATGAGAATTCTTGTTATGCTTGGTGAAACTCCCACCTTATGTGTTGCTCTTTTTCAAGGTAGTTGACAGATGACTCTCATTGATGTTTCTATCTCTCCCTCTCCCTCTGAACTCAATAAAAATATATTTTTTTAAAAATGAGCTCAGAACCTGTGAACACTTCCTCATATTTTATGTTTAACAAAGTAATTCCTGTTATCACTGTTCATAATACATAAGCATTTGATGAGATCGGCTGCTTCCTGCAAACCACCCTCTGGGGATCAAGTCCACAACCCAGGCATGTGCCCTTGACTGGAATCAGAATTGAAACCGGGACCCTTCAGTCCTTAAGCCAGTGCTCCATCCACCGAGCCAAAGTGGCTAGGGCGGTCTGAGTTCATTTTTAAGATTGGCCAACCCGGTGGTTCTTGGATTCTGAAAACATTTCCAAATACCTTTCCATGGTCTTTTAGTTTGTCAAAACCTCAATCACATGTGGTGATTTTGAGATATTTAATTTATATGTTTCTAACTTACATTGATTTAACTCATTCAAGTGGGTCTCCAAGATGACAAAGTAATTCCTAAGAAGGCAGGAGATTCTGTTAATGATTGTTTTGCTTATTTCAATTACCTCCAATCTCAGAGAGTTGAAATAAGTTTAGGAGTTGGCTTGATTACTTTCCTTTACCTCAATATAAATTTCATCTGAAACTGAGTTGTGGAAAATTACTCTGTGCTACTTGTTTTCTTCATGGTCTAGTCATTCTTCAGTTGGTCTAAAGCTGAAATACAATCTGAGTTCAGGATGTTTACATGACAGGGAAATGTCAATGATTTATGTCCACACTAGCATGAACAGAATTCAAAATAGTTTGGGTTTTTTTTTTTCCATCCTATCTCCCCCATTTGCTTTGGGTTGAACCTGAGGGACAGAGTTATTGGGTAAGAACATGGCAAATAGAGTGCTGAGGTCTTTGCAGCTCTTGTCTAAACCATGTGAACCCCTCACATCAATTATCACCAAGCCATCTGTCCCAGTTACACTCCATTGAACTAAATTAATCCAACAGCCCAATTCACTGGCATTATTTTACTTACACTGCATAAAATTCACAATCTCCACATTTGTCTATGGCTATCCTGGGGTACTGTATGCCCTCCTTTCCACCAGTTTTCATTCTCAGTAGAGATTTTAGGATGGTTATTTGGGGTGAGATCATAATTTAGAGACCACGTTAACCACCTGAAAAAAAAATTTATAGAAACGTTATTCATAGGAAAATGTATTGAGCCCCAGTGTGCTCATGAGACTGCTGTTCACTGTAGTGGATATCATACACCACTCTCCTCTCCTTCACTATGTACCAATCATGTTGACTTTCTTTTACTTCCTCATATCTGCAAGATCTTTCTTACCTAAGACCTATATACATGCTGTTTACTCTGCCTAACCACCCCCCTTGTCTATCTCCATAAATAGACATGCTAGTCCCAGCCAACTCTACCTTATCCTTGATAGGAGAGGCTTTTTTCACCATCTACACTAATAAAAAAGAAACATGCAAATTGGTGTCACTCCACTATACCTCAAGCCACGCCCATCAGCCAATCAGAGTGAATATATGCAAATTAACCTAACCAAGATGGTGGCCAGCAGCCATGGAGCTGGAGCAAGCAAGAGGCTTGGTTGCCCCAGCAGTGGAGGAAGCCAAGCTTCCCGCCTGCCCTGGCCGGCTGTGGCCTCCACTCAAGGCAACAAAGTTTCAAATATAGAAGATAAATAAATCCCAGATACCTGCTTCTAGCCAGCCTCACTGGGAGCTTGGGTCACTGGGGGCCTTGGCCAGCCTGCAAACAGCCATCTGCCCTCACCCAGGCTGGCCAGGCACCCCAGCAGGGACCCCCACCCTGATCCGGGACATGCTTCAGGACAAACCAGCCAGCCCCCACCCATGTACCAGGCCTCTAACCTATATAATTAAAAGGTAATATGCAAATTAACCCTAACAGCAGAATGACTGGGAACAACTGCTCACTATGACACACACTGGCCACCAGGGAGCAGATGCTCAATGCAGGAGCTGTCCCCTGGTAGTCAGTGCACTCCCACAGGGGGAGTTCTGCTCAGCCACAAGCCAGGCCGACGACTGCCAGTACAGCAGTGGTGGTGGGAGCCTCTCCCACCTCTTTAGTAGTGTTATGGATGTCTGACTGCAGCTTAGGCCTGCTCCCTTCTGGCAAGTGGACATCCCCCGAGGATTCCCAGGCTGCTAAAGGGATGTCTGACTGCCAGCTTAGGCCCAATCCCTCGAGGAGCAGGCCTAAGCCAGCAGGTGAATATCCCCCAAGGGGTCCCAGACTATGAGAGGACACAGGCCGGGCTGAGGGACTTTCCCCCCAGTGCACAAATTTTTTTGTACCAGGCTTCTAGTCTAATATAAGTTCTCTCTTCAAGCACCCTCTACTTTGATAACACATCATTATTTGTGATAAAATATTCATTTGAGTGTTTTCTTGTGTATGTTCTCTCTCCCACAAGACTGTATGATACACAAGGGCAAAGGCCAAGTCTTTTTTGTCGACCACTATATAGCCATTCTTTTTTTTGCATGGAGTCTGACATATCGTCAGTATTCCATATCACTAAGATGTAGTGCCTAGTCACACTTTAACCTGATAGACAACATGCTTCATTAACATGTTAATAGATTGATATACAGTATTATGTTTATGCTCAAGAGATTAATTCAATAAAGAAAATGCATAGGTATCCTTCTCTATAAGTAGTTATTTCTTTGCAGAAAATTTCTTGGCAATATTTTCAGACACTCTTGTGAAATTGAGCCAAATAATAAAAGGTCATAAAACTTCCTCCCACTAAATTCATTTATGCTTATATTATATTCCCTTAAGCAAGAGAAATAGAAGTGATTGTTCATCACTGGGAAATAAAAAATGCAGTGAGTAGCCATTACTTTATACCATTTTGTATTAATCATCTCTGTGTACTTTATCTTTCTATTCCTTGTTGTTAACTATTCTTACCAGAAATGAATAAGCTTTCAGCATTTTGTGCATGAGCTAAGAAGAAAAAAAAAAGTCAGACATAATTCCAAATTGATCCAACATTCTGTCCTGTTTTGGTTTGCATGCCTTCAGTCTACTAGTAAAATGATATAAACACGACTGACTCAGTGAAAATGGAAGATGTGCCTTTTAAATGCTATGTTACTGGGTAAAGTTGACACTGGTTTTCATGGAACATGGGAATAGAATAATCAACACTAAGGGAAAATTATGAAGTTTCATAGCAGTAAGATCACTGTGTCTTCCTTGCTGATCCTCTGAAGTTATCTCCTAGTAATCTCTAATTAGTAAAGTCTTCTTCTCCAGTGCCTTTTAATTAATATGTATCTGCCTCAACTTGTATATTCTAATTTCTAACTGAATAATCTAATAGTAATTAATCACTCAACTGCCTTATGTGAGATGGGAATCAGGACAGTTGGCCAGGCACCTGAGACGGTAAGAAGGAGAAAGCACACTGGAAGTCCCTCAGGGATTCATATAGTACAGTGGACAATGGGGACACAATGAGGGAAACACACACAGATGTCTCATAATCTAGTCACTGAACTGTGTGAAGAAGAGGCTGGGGTAGGGCAAGGATATCTGTTTCTGTGTCCTGTCAATGAAGCTTCAAAATTGTCCCTCCATCTAAATAGTCTTTTATTCCTCACCCTATAGCCGACACCTCTCCTGACCCCAAATTTTTCCAACCCCATGCAATACAATCTACTTAGAGACTCCAATGCAGAAGTGCTGGACATTATACTTCCTATAACCTGGATGATTAGAACAATGGCTCTTCTCCCAGGGAGTCGCTCCCGGAGAGAAGAGGAGAGTGGGAGTTACCGAAGGGACCTGGACTTCTACTATCTACTATAATGTATAAAGTGCCATGACAAATGCATGTGCAATGTGCTAGGAGTATATAGAGCAGAAGAGAACAGGTTCCCTGAAGATTGTTTGAACACTCTGAAACAACAATGGAACAATGGCCTCAGTTGCATCTAGCATTTACCTATTTATTTCCCTACGAGGTTGGTGGTTCCTAGGCCCACCCTAAGTTTCTACAATTCACTAGGAGGATTCAAAGGACTCAGCCTAAAATCACATTTAGGGATAGGATTTATTATAGTGAAAGGTTTCTAAGTAAAATTGGGAAAGGGAAAAGACACATGGGACACAGTTCATAGAAAACCACCAGCTTCTAAGGATCCTCTCCTGTGGAATGACAGAGATGTTCTCAATTCATCTAGCAACGAGTGTGACAACACATGTGAGACGTTGTCCACATGGAAGTTCATCAGAGACCACAGAGTTTTGACTAGGTACTAGTCACATAAGCACCCTTAGTCTAGCCAGTCAGAAAATTTCAGAGTTTCATAGTAAAAACAGGCATTCACCATAAAGCACACTGTTTGTATGAATGATTTATGCGCAGGGAGCCATTCTTATCAGTTCTGGCAATGGTAGGAACTGATACATGGGGCTTGGGGTGAGCAGGAACTCCCCCTTGTTGGTTCTTGCCTCACAAAGTTTGAAGAATAAACTCATGGATTAAAAGATTTCTTTAATAGAAATGTAGACATTTATAGCCGGAGTATACAAACTTTCCCCAGGGATGGGTTCCGCCTGGGGAGCTGTTCCCAAATGGAAAAGCCTGGTCACTCTCCTCTCTCTCTCTAAAATGGTAATAATAATAATAATAATAATAATAATAATAATAAAATCAATCTAAAAAATCTCCTGAGTCTCTTTGTCTCCGGGTTTATAAAGGCTGTAGGTCTTTGTCTGAACACGACCCTTTCCAATTGGACCCTTCCTTAATATAGGACCCCCATGCTTTCTTCATTGGTCACTCTGCTACATAGTATCAGTTTCAAAGTCCAAAGCCCATGTAATTCCCTGTCTTCCTCTCCCCCTTATCTCACAACATTCCTCTATCCTCTGTGAAAACATGTTTCCCTCTTCCAGGTCTCTTGTTACTTTTCTCTATCCTCTTTATAAATAAGACTAGGGGCCCGGTGCACAAAAATTTGTGCACTCAGCGAGGGGAGGAGGGGGTCCCTCATCCTGGCCTGTGCCCTCTCACAGTCTGGGACCCCTGGGGGGGGATGTCCACCTGCTGGCATGCATGGCCAGTCTGGGTGAGGGGCTGAGGGCTGTTTTCAGGCTGGCCACAGCCTCCTCAGGGTTCGTGCACTGGGGGGTGGGATGGCTGGTGAGTGCAGGCGTGGATGTTTCCAGCTGGGTGGCCTACCATCGCACATACCTGGTGGGCCTCCACCACTGAGGGGACACACCTGGTACAGAGCTGGGTGGCAGGCCAGGGGGTGGACGCTGGTGCATGGTCCCTTGGGGGGGCCATGCTGCTGAGCGGACACACGGGGATGGAGCCAGGCACACGCTCACACATGCCCCATGGAGGCCCCCAGGGTGGAGGCAGGTGGCTGGACCTGTGGCAGAGGCTCTGCGTGGGGGCAGAGGATGCTCAGGCATGACCCGAGGAGGTAACCACCTCAAGCCCCCGCCACTGAGCCTCTGAGGTCGCGTGGGCCCAATTGCTCTATTCCCAAGCCTCGCAGGGCCGGGCCGGGCTGCCAGCTCCTGGCCTTGTGGCTGCTCACCGCTGTCTGGAACCACCGTGATTGCTCTATTGCCAGCCGCAGTCTAAGGCCGGGCCGGCTCTCACCCAAGGCCTCCCAGAACCAACCACTGGCCCGATCGCTCTATTCCCAGGCCCAGGCTGCAGGGCCGGGGCCTGGGCAGCCAGCTCCCGGCCCTGCTGCCAACTGCCACTGCTCTGAATCGACTTCCAGGGCACACACAGGTGGAGGCCAGGCCTCTACCTGTGCGTGGGCCAGCGCGATCTCTCTATTCCCAGCCCCATCTCTCTATTGCCAACCCTGGCCGCAGAACCGGGGGCCTGGGAGGCCACCCGGCCCTGCAGCCGCCGCCACTGTCCGGAACTTACCGCCAGAGCACACAAGGGCCTGGCCTCCACCCTTGCGTGCGCCGACGCGATTGCTCCATTGCCAGCCCGGGGCCTCCGCCATCTTGGCTGGGCTAATTTGCATACCATTGTTCTGATTGGCTGTTGGGCGTCCCGAAGAAACGGTTAATTTTACTATTTCACTTTTATTAGTTTAGATAAGCAATTTGGCATCTCTAACCCCCCACTATGCATTTCTCTCCATGGACCCCCCCCCTTTTGTTCCCTGAAACTGCCTGTCCTGTCTCTAAAATTCCTTTCAGAGAACCTTTCCCAAATCCAAGTTCCCATGTACTAGCCAATGGCCAACCTTATCAGTAGGTCTTTTTATGGATAGTGTCTATGTTAACTAATTTCTGCACCTATTTATTTGTTTATACATGTATTTATACATCTAGAAAGAAGAATGGCTCTTGGATTTGTATTCTAGTGTCAATCCATGTTAAACAATACTAGGTTTTCTTTTTAAATGACACAAATTTAGCCTAATATCTGTTTTCAGTGGGCGAGCTGGAGCCGGATGGTCTCTGCTTACAAGAGCCCACTGGGCTCCTCCCACCTCTGAGAGAGCAGGCCGTTAGACATTTCTCAGCACACAGTGCCCATTTTTATGTTCCAAGTGACAGGGGGAGGGAGTGAAAATAAATAAATTTTCACAGCTCCCCAGTGAAACCCCTACTCACTTTTATTTATTCGTTCATTTAATAAATGTGACATGAAAAAGAAAAACTTACCACCTTTGGGGAGCTGACTATCTGTAGGGGAGACGGATAATATATACAAAAGTAGCAAGCCAGATGATTCTCACATTAATGCATATTTTCCCCTCACTTCCTCCAAAAGACTCAAAAGAAATAGAAATATTTTCCTTCTACTCCAAAAAGCTTCATCTATGTCTGGACTCTCCGATTTTTAATCAATTTGGGGATGCCAGATTTCCTGAAGATAATCTCCCTCTCAGCTATTTTTTTGGGGGGGAGATAAGGCGAAAATGAGAGAGACTGTGCTGGCAATGGGGACACAGATTGACCTTCCCACGGGAAAAGGTGCTGGTTTTTCTGAACTGGGGGAGAGCCATGTACTTACACTGGTGGGAGCTCGGAAGGAGGCCACCAGCTACAGCATGTAAGGAGTGGTCCACTCCTCCCCCTGCCATCCTGGGAAATATTTTGTACACGTGAAATGCTCCAAGGAGTGTCAGGGGCTCTGAAGGAGTGCCACAGAGTAGCCAGGGGTAGACTTGGGAGCCAAGCTAAAGATCTTTGCACTCGGAGCATGGATCCAGAGACTCAAAGCGTGGAACAGAGTGCAGAATCTCAGAGGGCGGGTGGAGGGGTGGGAGGTAATAAGCTAAAGACCTTGTATGCATATATGCATAACCCAGGGACACAGACAATAGAGTGCTGAAGACCTACGGGGAGAAGGAGGGCAGGTGCAGGCTGGAGGGGGTCAATGGGGGGAAATGAGGACATATGTAATACTTTCAACAATAAAGAATAACAAAAAATATATATATAAAAGATCCTTGCACCCCTAGGCAGCAAGAAGCAAGCACATGCTTACAGAGATCTTATTATGCTGCAGACACTGTTTTGATCATTTTATGTGTTTTAACACTTTGAATCCACACAACAGCCCAATGAGGTGGGCACCATTATGTGAAAGAGATAATGGAAGCACAGGGAGTCTGAGCAACTTTGCTACAGAGCTAGGAAGTGTCAGTTTTACATGAGGCCCCAGAAACCACGGAGAGCACCACCACAAATTGTTGGTTGCAGATATTAGATTTCCTTTCTTTTTAAGAATTTTATTTAACTTACTTATTCTATTAGCTGGCGAGCGCAGTGGTGGTTGGCGGGAGCCTCCGCCTTCAGTTGGACATCTCTCAAGTGCTCTCAGATTACAAGAGGGTGCAGACAGGGCTGAGGAATGCCGCACCCCACCACTCAAGTGTACGAATTTCGTGCACTGGGCCTCTAGTTACTAAATAATATGCCATTGTGTGTGTGTGTGTCTGTCTCTGTCAAGGGGCAGGGAGGTGGTTGTAAGCTCAAAAGCATGCTTTTCCGCTTAGGGCTTGCAGTAGACTCGCAGGAGAGTAAGCAAGGCAAAAACTAAACCCAGGGGAACAGTGAGAGTTCTGGGGGAAAGACATGCAAACATTCTTCAGTGAGAACTCAGTTTCACAATGACTCAAAATTTGCTTTTATCACACTAAGCTGAGAAAGGCTTTTGTGTTTTATGTGGTCATCTGCCTATGGACAGCTAGATTGTTTCCATGTATTGACCATTGTTCATAATGCTGTAGTAAGCATAATGATGCAGGTATCTCTTTGAGGCAGTGATTTCATTCCCTTCAGATACCTACCAAGAAGTGGAATTGCTGGGTATTTTAGTAGTTCTATTTTTAATTCTTTTTAATTTGCACAATTTGTTTAATATTAGAGGCCTGATGCACAAAATTCATGCAAGAGTAGCCCTTCCTTCCCCTGGCTGCCAGCATCAGCCTCCCTGTGGCCACCAGCAGGCACCTGGGACCCAGGCTTCCCTTGCAACCTTGGCTTTGTCCGGAAGGACACCCCAGTCTAATTAGCATATTATGCTTTTATTATTTTAACTAGGGGCCATGTGCACAAAAATTTGTGCACTCAGGGGGGGTCCCTCAGCCTGGCTTGTGCCCTCTCTCAGTCTGGGACCTCTCGGGGGATGTCCACCTGCTGGCATGCCTGGCCAGCCTGGGTGAGGGGCTGATGGCTGTTTGCAGGCTGGCCAAGACCCCAGTGGGAACCCTCACCCCATAGAGGTGTGGCCATCCTGGGTGAGGGGCTGAGGGCCGTTTTTAGGCTGTCCACATTCCCTTCAGGGTTTGGGTCCCTACTGGGGTTCCTGGTCAGCCTGAGTGAGGGGCTGAGGGCCGTTTTCAGGCTGTCCACAGCTCCCATTGACCCAATGTCCTAGCAAGGCTTGCTGGAATCAGGTTTCTGGGGTTTATTTATCTTCTATAATTGAAACTTCGCTGCTTTGAGCAGAGGCCCAGCTGGCTGAGGCAGGCAGTTTCCTCCAAACAGAAGCCTTCTGTTTGCTCTAGCTCTGTGGCTGCTGGCTGCCATCTTGGCTGGGTTAATTTGCATACAGCTATTCTGATTGTCTGGTGGGTGTGCCTTGACTGGTGGGTGTGGCTTGGGTGTCTGGAAGTGATGGTTAATTTTCAAATTACTCTTTTATTAGATTAGCTATAGTACAGTTAGCAAAAAGCAGAGACCAGATTTGAACTGCCCATCTAGATGACTCCAAATATGACATTTGTTGTTTTTTACATTTACTAAAAATTACTCTTTTTTTCTTTTTAAAAATGTATCTTTACTGTTTAAAGTATTAGAGATTGTCCCTTTGTTTATTTTTCCCTATTGACCCCCTCCACCCTGCATCTACTCCTCCCAAGACTTCACCACACTATTGTATGTGCTCATGGGCTATATAATTTGGAAATTAACACCTTGTCAGATGTGTAGCTTGCAAATATTACTTCCCATTGCGTATGTTGCCTTTTTTATTTTGTTGATCATTTCTTTTGCTATGGAGAAACACCTTAGTTTGATATAGTCATATTTTTGCTTCTACTGCTTGTGCTTAGAATGTCATAGGCATAAAATCATTGCCAAGATCATTGTTAAGGAGATTTCCACCTATATATTCTTCTAGGAGTTTTATGGCTTCAGGTCTTATGTTTAAATCTTTAGTGCATTTGAGTAAATTTTTGTGAGTGATGTAAGTTAAGAATTCAGCTTCATTTTTTTTTTTTTTGCATGTGAATATCCAGTTTTCCAGGATAGATATTAGGTTTCATTAAAAATGGGCATTCATTATTATGATCATGTATTGCAAGTGTGTTTTTAAATTGCCTTTTGATGGTTATATGCTCTCTAAAAAGATAAACTGCAAAATACCTTTGCTTATCTTAGTGTGATAAAAATATATTTTGAGTCATTGTGAAATTGACCTCTTTCTAAAGGATGTTTACAGGTCTTGCCCTTGGACTCTCATTATCCCTCTGCGTTTCATTTTCGAGTTTATTTTCGTTTTGCTTATGCCCCTGTGAGTCTGCTGCAAGCCCCAAGCAGAAAAGGATGCTTTTAAGTCACTATTATCGCACAGTATGCTGTTTTGAAGAATGTTCAGCTTTAGCTACTGCATGTGTTTCACTGCCAAATTCCCTGCTTGTGCTTTGTGTCTTTTCATACGATTAAAAAATAATAATAATCTCTCTTGTCTGTCTGGTGTTTTAGAGAGAAAGACAATGATGAATTCAGATACATGCTTTAAGAAGGTGTCCTTTAAGAAAACTGCTCCTTGAAAGCCATCTTCTAAAACCCTCTTAATATTTCTTTAGTTCAATGAAAATAAATTGTTCCACTGAGTATAGCAATGAGACTATGAACAGAGTGTTTGCCTGAAAAAATGGCCAAAAATAATTTGGAGAAGTGTATTCCTATCATACCTGTGCTTTGCCTCCCTTTTTTATTTCTTCTCATCTTTTGGCCAAAGTACAGGGACCATCGTGCTTTCAAGTTCCCTTTGCCAGAATATTTCCCTGGAGTCATTTTTCCTCCCAGCCACAATCCTACTAACACAAATTTCATATTAGTGAGCAAATATTCACCTGTTGAACTGAAGTTCTGCTATTTTAGCTGCCCCTTGCCAGAGCCAGCATGATTTGAACATTCCTCTTCACCTAATATCAACCCCCATCAGATAACTATTAAATGAATAGGGGCTGCAGGTTATCTGGAATGCGAACAATGCAGATAAAGTCCTGATAACTGGCAGCTGTGATTTAATTCAGCCAGGTCACAGCTCCGGAGGGTGGCTGTCAAAGGTACAGAGGTGCTGGGGGGACTTGGCTTAGCGCCCATCACTTACAGTGTCTTTCCCCCAGCCAAGCAGCCAAGCATTTCATATCTCAAGTCATCACAGGAATGAGACAAATTCCATTGTCCTATCTGGAAGTTGCTCACCATAGCAAATCAACTCCCTGTGACTGATGGAAAGAGAAATAGGCACGTATTTTCGCCCAGAGTAATTAATTAAAATGACTGACTGTGAGGTAGCCACTGACCCAATTAGACATTGAGAAAAGGTTCAATTGACCTCTGAAGGCATTCCATTTACTAGTTTCAGACTCGGGTTCCAATAGCCTGCTAAGTATGGTGGTGCCTGAGGCAGAGCATTTTTTGCCTAAATGTTTCAAAGTAGTCATAACCTATTCATTGTCTGTTTCTGTAGCACTAGCAGAGCCTTGGGGAATTGGAGTTTTAATCTTACCCCTCTACTCCATCTCCGATCTGTCTGAATAGCCTGATTTTTTTTTATTGGAATGTACTTTCATCAGCAGCAAAAATCAACTATTTTGAGCATCTGAGCCTTGAGGCCAAGCTCTGCTCAATTTGGTGTGTTGTGTTCTCCATTAGCGATTTTAGACAGAGGGACATTAAGTGTATTCCTCAGTCTGACCAGTAGATGGAAGCATTTTTGACCTTGTGACACCTCTAGCTTCCTGGTCCTAGAAAAGAGAATTTTGACTTCCAGGAAAAGCTGAAAAGCTGAGTCACCAGACCCACTGTCTGACATAGTGTCTTATTTGTGTATGGAACATCTTTCCAAATAAAAAGGAGTCTATATATTTTGAGATAATTAGGAAAAAAAAATAAATTAAAACTAATCCGAGTTTACTTTGAATAACCTCAACCACCTAAGTCTCTTAATTCCTCACACTCTTTTAATAAAACAATATAAAATGAAGATAATAATTTATTAAAATTTATCATTTAGAATTTCTCGTTAAATACCAAAGTCCTTTCTAAACCCTCCATCTTTAACCAAAGGTTGATGAGCCAGAGGGTTTGACAGAGATACTTAGCCAGCTAGCTGAGACACTGAGTTCTAAAGCAAGCCACCTTTCTGCTGAGACCTTATTATAATATCTCCTTTACCTATGTTCCTTAAGGTAAGCAGGTTTTAATTTAGAAACCATAGTATATTTTTTGACAGAAATGTCAAGGAGATTATAGGTTATTACTAATCTTTGGCAGTGATTCAAATATGGGGTAATTGTGTGTCTTGACATAGTTGATAATTGGACTGATATTGAAACTGAAATATAATCTATCTCCTGAATCTGAAACTCAAGGCATGTTCAAATAAAGCCTTGAGTGACTTTTTTTCCATTGAAAGAAATAACATCTACAGCCCATGCTTTGAATTATACCAGAAGGAAGACTGGCAGCCCTTGATGGTATTATATGTCTTACATAGGCATTCTCCTGCAAAAGCTCCAGTGTTCTTTGGTAGACAAAGGTATTCTAGGGACATCTTAGGAATTCTGCATAAGAAACAACTGATATGCCTACCTAAAAATGTTCTAGTCAGACTAGAGAAATACATATAATATTTCTATATAATTTATATAGATTATATATATATATATACACATATATAAACATGCCCCTAATGAAAGACCACACAACTACATATGAGAGCATGTATAAGACAAATATGGATTTATTCATTTAACCCTGTCATGGTAGAGCTGGACCCAAGTAATTGCCCTGACCTTGAAATAGAGTTATATGACAACTAAGAGAAAGTACAATACTATTTCTATCCTGCCACTGATTTTCTTCTCCACTTCCCACTAATTGAAAATTTTTATTTTACAGACAAACTTTTTGAAGGAGTTGTCTAGTTCCTTTTCCTTACTTTCCATTTCTTCAACTTCTAGAAGTCTAGCTTCTTTTCCTTCCACACCCTGACATTTCTTTCAGAAAGGAGACCAGTGACCTAGTCATCTAGGTATCTAGTGAAGATGTTTCAGTGATTAATTCGACTTCCTAGCAGCACTGAACTGCATCAAGCATTCTTTTTGTTCAAAACCATCTCGAACATTGGCTTCTATAGCTCACACTATCCTGGTTCTCCTCTGTGCCGTTTTCATATCTCAGAATTAGACGTTTGGCCTTTTACTCTTCTCACTTGATACTCTCTACCTAGGCAATTTCATCCACTTCTGCAGATCCACTTACCACCTACATGCTGATTTCTCATCCATGCCTGTACCTCACACCCAGATATCTCTCCCACACATAAAGGTATGTGTGACAGTGTTCTTCAGACTGTGAGTCACAATCCATGAGTGGGTCTGAAATCAGTTGGGTGAGTAGAGACCAGCATTTTAAATATGAATGTGGAATAGAAGAGAGGATATCAGAGCGCCTCAAACTTATATAGAATAATTATTTCATAAAACTGTTTTTCATTTTAGTGAAGTATGGAATTGTAATGTTAAACATATTTATTTCATTCAGTCATGGTCAGACATTGGAAAACATTGAATGTTCCCACATAGATGTTTCAAAAATAATCTCTACAGCACACTTTTTTTAAAAAGAATTTTTTTCAACCCCAAACCTGTTTCTATTGCAGAAAGTCCTATTTCTAGTTTATTGGTTCAGCTACCTGAGTCAGAAATCTGCAGGTTGCCTTAAAGTCAGCTTCTCCTTTACACTCCCCAGATCATCAACGAACACTGCAAGTTTGCCTTCTAATGTGTTCAGTCCTGCACTTCTCTCCATTTCTACAACCACCAGGCCAGACCAAGCTATCTGGTCTTTCTCTTGGACTATTGCAATTGCCTCTAACTGGATAAATGCATCAGTAATGAATGATGAATATATCGGACAGTAAAAGGTAAAGATATGAAATTATTAACATTTTGTATCAAGTATCAAATTAATTTAAAAAGTATCAAGTTAATTTAAAAAGTTGAGATAAATTCCTACATGATCCATCTTTAGCAGACTGATGAGGGCTTGGGGCTACACATTTAATTTTTTTAAATATATTTTTAATGATCTCAGAAAAGAAGTAATATAGAGAGAGGGAGATAGAAACATGCATGATGAGAGAGAATATTTGATCAACTGCCTCTTGCTCACCCCCTAATGGAAATGGAACCCGCAACCCAGGCATGTGCCTTGACAGGGAATTGAACTGTGACCCCCCTGGTTCATAGGTCAATGCTCACCCAATGAGCCGTGCCAGCTGGGCCAATTTAATGTTTTAAGACTGGGATCAACAAACATCAGCCCCTGGATTTTATAATCAGAGAAATACAGAAAAAATTAATGAACATCTGGACTATGAAGCAGACCTCAAATGGTTTTCCTTAAGTATATATATATATATTAAAGGCTAATGTGCTAAGTGTCCAACTCTCTGACTGGTCACTGTGACGTGCACTGCCCAACAGGGAGCAAATGCTCAACGCAGGAGCTGCTGAGCTGCAGTGACTTGGCAGTGGCAGTTCTCAGGTGACGCACCCTGAAACCAGAGAGGAGGGAGCCTGATTCCTTGCGGGCCACACCATTCCACCTTCGGCCATGGGTTGTTGCTTGGGCACTGTTGGCCCTGAATCTGGTTTACTACATACTTGTGTTTGTGTTCCACACCCTGTACAACAGCAACTTTGCAGAGTGCCCTCTCGCACTCCAAGACCCCTCAGGGGATGTTGGAGAGCCAGTTTCAGCCCAATCCCCGAAGGCCAGGCCCCACCTGCGGGAAGGACTCTGCTCACTCTTCAGATGCCAGGAAAGGACCATGGGAGGTTGACTTTGGAGCATGTCTAGCCCATCTCGCCCAGTCCCACCCTGCTGGCCACCTTCTAATAAATTTCCTTTCAATGTGCATGAATCCATGCACCAGGTCACTAGTATGAAGATCAGAACCCATTGTTACCCAAATTCTGATGATCTGTAGCAGCTGTGAGGGAGGCTACCTAAAAAAATAGCCAGGGATTTGGGAGAATGCTAATGCTGCTGGGTCCTATTGTTTTAGCAGCCTCTGAGACTCATGTTTTCTCCTCAAGGGCTACTCTCCCAGGCTAAGAATTATATGGAGGAAATCAAACATTTATCAGGGCATGTACAATAGATGCCATCCTACTGTTGAGCTGCCTGTATTGCCCTAAACCACAAAGTAAATAAAGTAATGTCTGATAAATACATAGGTTTCTAGGGTTTTTTCCACAGAAGGTTTAAGGTTTCTTAATTTCAATAATAATAATAATAATAATAATAATAATAATATAGTTATGGAGTAGAGAAAATCTGCAGCTTCTTTCCCAAGATTATTCAAGACAACTAACTCATCAAAATATCCAGCTTTTTGCCTTATTACTAACTGTCTGAGACACTTTTAATGGAGGAGATGAGAGCCTTGGCTGTTATCAGGGTTGGAGACACTGCTCTTCTCTTTCTGAGTATGGTGCTCCTTCCAGCACCTTCCCATCTGCAAGATAGACAGAAAGGCTTTGTGAACAGGAAGTGGGGCTGGAGCTACAAAAGCACGAAGCCTGTGGAGACAGGCGTCGTGGGCTCCGGACGTCTGCAGGAAAAATTGAAAATGAGCCAATGTGTGGAGAATTGGGAGGAGTTCTAAAGCCCTCTGAAGACATCAAAAGCCAAGTATCATAAGAAAAGGAATAAAGAAATAAAAACTGCCATTTTTATAGCCTTCTCAGAATTACTACCAATGTCATTAAGCCTGAAAATATTTCATTGGGATAATGTTATTCATAACTATGAAAATAAAGAAGACATGTTTTGAAAGGTAATAAACATAAAAATAAAATAAAACAAAACCTCTAGAGGGAGGAAACCTTTGATAATGAATATTTTACCATTTGACCCAGCTGCTTAATGATGTATTTTGCCCGACTAGTAAGTCCAGGGATCTTCCAGAGGGTTCCATACGAAGTGCATCTCTGAGTATGTGCGTCACACCTGAAGGCCAGCAGGACAAATGAATTACCCAGAGCAGCAGAAGTACATTTCTTCCTACGAGTTGTGCAGTGTTGAGATGGATCCAAATACAGAGATGAAGGAGTGGTCCTGGTCAGGATTCAGAGGGTTACTATATGTCTACAAAGATCTTGGAAAGGCATTTCCAGATGACAGAACTTGGAAAACTCGCAGTGTCAACTCTCTCGAAACCTCCTAAAGTGTCTGTCACTTTTCTCTCTGGACAACATATTGAAAGATTTCAATATCTAGCAAAAGAGGTGCTATTTCATGATGAGCTGCACAGCTTAGCGTGGTAGCCACTGGCCATGTGTGGCTATTTAAATATAAGTTCACTAAAATTAATACAGTTAAAAATTATGTTTTTCAGTTGCACTACCCGCATTTAAAGTGCTCCATGGCCTCACGTGGCTACTATCTACCATATTGCATAGCACATGTTGAGCAAAACATTTCCAACACTAAAGAAAGTTCTATTGGACAGCACTCACCTAAAGCAACTTGTCAGTGTATTCTGCAGTAATGTACAGGGAGTTCTCAGTTAAGATTTTTATTTTCTGCAGTAATTTTTTTTTTTTTTTACTGTCAGTCTCTAAAAAAAGGCTGGAATATAGGAATTTCCCAAACCAATTTAGACATCAAACTTTTCTTTGTGGAGGAACTTCCAGGGCAGTGTTCCATGGAACAAACTTTGGGAATGTGAATCTGCAGAGTAAGTAGCCTGACATCATGGACTATGCCTTCCTCATCTTTCTCTCTCTCTCTCCCTCTTTTGTGTCTAGAATAATGCTCCACACAGAGTAGGCATGCAGTGTTGGCTTAACTGAGCCAAGTGCTAAGGCCAGGCAAACAGATATGGGGTGAGAACCATCTAGGTTTTAAGCTCCCAAACCATGTACACTCTTCACTAGGGCCTCCAGGGAAGGTAAAACCACACAATCTTCTATACCCAAGTATAGAAGTCTCCATTTGGATTCACCTCTCTGATGTTCACCATTTGAAATTATCATCTTCTGTTCCTTTTGAGAAAGCAGTAAGCATTCTAAAAAAGGCGTATTTCCCTGAATTCTTATTTAACTTATTAAATTAAGTTGCGTTGGAAATTGCTTAAAATTCTAATATCTCTAACTGCTCTGAGAAGAAAGAAGTCCAAAGACTCCAAAACCCCTCTATCTTCATAGGATTGCAGTTTGGACAAATTCTAATAAAAATTTGATGCTTTAAAAACAACTTAAATTTTCCTTTAGTGACATATCTTACCAAAAGCTGCTTGGAGTCTGGAAGGCGAGAGAACATCTTTTCCAAGGAAAACCACAAATCTTTTCTTAAGTCTTTAATGCACTATAGATTATTTTTCTTTTGATGGAACCCTCCTCGAATCTCGGTGCCTTGGTTGTCCCAACTCTAAAACAAGATAGCTACTCTGAGACCCTAATAGGATGCTAGGAAAAAAAATGATGGTGAGAAGAAATTGCTTTAATCTCCACAGAGACCAGGTAATAAGCAAATTCTCCACAGCTTCCAGTCCCTGAGCCTTTACTCTACTTTTCCTCGTCCTGACATCTTTCTCTTTTACATCCAAGACCCATCCCTCAAGAAGACTAACTCGCCTCTCCCTCTGCATCTTAATATCTGTTGGGCTCACCATTGGACCTTGCATTTGGCTTGGCCCTTGGTCTTCTCCTTGTAGGTGGGTACTTTTGTGCCATGTTCTGTCTCCCAAATGAGCTGAAAGGCTCTTTAGAACAGAGATCACAATTTAGTGAGCCCCTTTGCTTCTTGAACACTTAGTCCAGTTTCATGCATGCACCAGTTGTTCAACAAATGATGATAAAGAACATCTCTGCACTCCGCTTAAAGGAGATGAGTTACATCAAACAGTAAAATTTACATTATTTGGGATTTTCTAACTTAGAATTTGTGGTAATAGATATAATATGTAAGAGCTTGGAAAATTAAAGAATAGCAAAAACATAACTTTTATAAATTTAACCTTCATGAAAGAACAAATTATTTTAAGATCTTTAAAGATACCGATCAATCTACATAATAACCATTTGTAATAATGCAGTGGGTAGATGAACTAGAATTTACCTAGTTGTTTTTTTCTTGATAGTATTTTTTTATTGAGATGTATTTCATACAACATAAAATTCGCCATTTTAAAGTATACAGGTCAAAGGATTTTAACCACTGTGCTGTACAACCATCACTAACTACTATCTAATTCCAGAACTTTTTCATCATCTCTAAAAGAAACCCTATACTTGAGTGGGGGTAGTAAATACACAATACAATGTACAGATGATGTATTATACAATTGTATACCTGAAACCTATATAATTTTATTAACCAATGTTATTCTAATAAATTCAATAATTTTTTTAAATCACCCCAAAATGATAAATAAATAAATAAAAGAAAGCCTATAGCCATTAGCAGTTAACCTCAATTTTCCCCTTTTACCAGCCTCTGTAATCCACCAATCTACTTTGTATCTGTATGATTTACCTATTCTGGACATTTCATGTAAATGAAATTATATAATAGTGTCTTTTTATGACTGACATCTTTCACTTACCCTGTGCTCAAGGTTCATCCATGTTGTAGCATGTATCAGTAAAGCATTTATTTTCATACCTAGAAACTATTCCATTGTAAGGATATGCCACATTTTATTTATCCATCAGGTGATGAACATTTGGTTTGCTTATATGCATTGACTATCTAATCTACTAAAAGAGAAACATGCAAATTGGTGTCACTCTGCTACACCTAAGCCATGCCCATCAGCCAATCAGAGCGACTATATGCAAGCTAACCCAGCCAAGATGGCGGCCAGCAGCCACAGAGCTGGAGCAAGCAGGAGGCTTGATTGCCCTGGCAATGGGGGAAGCCAAGCTTCCCGCCTGCCTATGCCAGCTGTGTCCACAGCTCAAGGCAACAAAGTTTCAATTATAGAAGATAAATAAACCCCAGATACCTGTTTCCAGCCAGCCTAGCTGGGAGCTTGGGTCTTTGGGGGCCTTGGCCAACCTGCAAACAGCCATCAGCCCCTCACCCAGGCTGGCCAGGTATCCCAGTGGGACCCACACTCTGAAGGGACTGTGGCCAGCCAGCAAACAGCCAACAGCCCCTCACCCAGGCTGGCCAGACACCCCAGCAGGGACCCCCACCCTGATCTGGGAAACCCTTCAAGGCAAACCAGTCAGCCCCACCCATGCACCAGGCCTCTATCCTATCTAATAAAAGAGTAATATGCAAATTGACCATTACTCCCACACACAAGATGGCCATCACAAGATGGCCAGCAGGGTAGGGCAGTTGGGGGTGATCAGGCTTGCAAGGGAGGGCAGTTAGGGGTGACCGGGCTGGCAGAGGAGGGAAGTCGGGGGGGGGGGAACCAGGCCTGCAAGGGAGGGGAGTTGAGGGGGATCCAGGCCTACATGAGAGGGTAGTTGGGGAGGACCCAAGCTTGTAAGGGAGGGCACCCCAGTGGGACCCCTACCCTGATCTTGGACACCCTTCAGGGCAAACCAACCAGCCCCCACCCATGCACCAGGCCTCTATCCTTATAATAAAAGGGTGTTATGCAAATTGATCCTAACAGCAGAACAACTAGGAATGACTGGTCACTATGATGCACACTGACCACCACGGAGCAGATGCTCAATGCAGGAGCTGCCCCTGGTGGTCATTTCACTCCCACAGGGAGAGCTCTGCTCAGCCACAAGCCAGGCTGCCAGCTGCCAGCACAGTGGTGGTGGCAAGAGACTCTCCCGCCTCCTCAGCAGCACTAAGGATGTCCTACTGCAGTTTAGGCCTGCTCCCTCCTGGCAAGTGGACATCCCCAAGGGCTCCTAGGCTACCAAAGAGATGTCTGACTGCCAGCTTAGGCTGGATCCTCTGGGGAGCAGGCAGCAGGTGGACATTCCCCGAGAGTTCCCAGATTGCAAGAGGGACCCCCCTGAGTGCACTAGGCCTCTAGCTATGAATAATGCTGCTATGAACATTTGTGTCCAAATTTTTATAGACATATGTTTTTTATTCTGTCATGTATACATACACCTAGGAGTGAAATTGTTGCATTCACTTTCTTTCACTCTTCATGTATATCCTTAAAATTACATAGTTTTATATCATTCTTAAGTAATCACTAAAAGAGATCTCTGAGAGACTTCTATTTGCTAGCATGTTGTAAACTAAGCAATGGTTCTGAGAAAGCGTTTCTTTTTAAAATAGACAAATTTAGACTATTTTCTCTGCAGTGACTTCACTTAGTATCTTGACTCTGCCATAGGGATGTTTGAGAGGACCAATATCCCAGCCTCCCAATACAATAGGCCTTCTCAGATATATATATAATCTGGTTTAAAAAAGACAGGTTAGAACAAGTCCCCTGGGCAACTTCCAACCAGATGGCTGCCCCAAAGTCTTTTCTAATAAGAATTCTGGGACTATGATTGCTCTTGTCCCATCGTAGGTGTTTCTTTTCTTCTTCTTCTTCTTCTTCTTCTTCTTCTTCTTCTTCTTCTTCTTCTTCTTCTTCTTCTTCCTCCTCCTCCTCCTCCTCCTCTTCCTCTTCCTCTTCTTCTTCTTCTTTCTTAACCTGAGGATATTTTTTGTTAATTTTTACAGAGAATGGAAGGAGAGCCGGGTGGGGGGGGGCAGAGATAGAGAAACATCAATGTGAGGGAGACACATTGATTAGTTGCCTCCCACAGGCCTGTGCCCTGACAGGGGCTGGAGATAGAGCCTGCAGCCAAGGTACGTGCCCTTGACCAAAATCGTACCCCTGAGGCCAACACTCCATCCACTGAGCCAAACTTGCTAGGGCAATTCCCCTGCTTCTTGAGTTACTGGAGCTATTTGATTAAGGTTGGGCATAGAATATGGGAACATTGTTCTGCTATGTATGTGAGTTGTATGGAATAAGAGGATAGAGTCACTCCTCTCTATCTTGGGTAGTGAGGTGGGTTAAGGACAGAGAAGTAGTGATTGCTGTAAGTGACCCGGCAGCAAGTGTTTCTACTTGAAGATAGCTGTGGACATGAAACTGCCAACATCCAAGGGCCTCTTGTTCTTCTTAATAAGAGTAATTGATGATTTGGAAAGAGGAAATGTAAATGTGATCTATAAAGTGCCCCAAGGATGAGAAAATGTAGCCTATTTTCAAATTTGAAAAAAAACAAAGCACACAACAAAACAGATTTGTTGATATGGGCCTAAAAAATGTTTTGACAATGAGTTTCAGCCTTCAGATGCCAAATAATTTTAATAAGTTGCCACAAGCATTGTTTTTATTCGAGTGGGGTGAACTGGGATGTGATGGATAGAATAGAGTGGAATAAGGCATTTCCCAGATAGCAAAGATAAGAATTGTTTCTTCAAATTTTGTCTTAGCTGTATGTGTTGTGTATGTGTGTGTGTTTAAAGCCATACCTCTATAGAAATATTCAATTAATTTTTTCTTGTTTTTTGTTAGCAATGGATATTTGTAAATATTTCTGAAAATTTCTCTAGCTAATATATAGTAAATACCCTACTTGTGTCTGAAAAGAGGCTGATTCCCAATTTGATCATTCTCTGCAGCCAAAAGTTGTGTAAGAAGTATTTGTGGTGTTTTATATGAAAGGCCGGGTGAGGTGTACCATGGCAGTTTGGAAATAAAGATTTCTGAAATGGCCTAATGTTTTTGAGAGAAAACAGAGCTATCAATCTTCTCTACCCCCTGAAACATTCCAAATAGACTTAAAGCATTGTTTGGGAAATGTGACTAAGAAAGCCAACAAAATTAGCAAACAGTATGAGAGCGGGTGTGACATAAAACATTCCATTGTTTTGTCTAGAAAATTCCAATCTGTCTTTTACATACATTGCCACACAGAGTGAGTAGCTCCAGGCACGTCTTTAATATACATGTCTCCCAAGCAATGGGAAATGTGTAAGTCTCTTTTAAATAGCATACAGAAGACGGTAAAACCCATGCTGCATTCATGAGCACTGCCATAGCACTTCCTGTTTATAATAAATGTCCATTCTGTGGAAACCCGAAAGAGGAAACTCCAGTTGACCTATATTAACACACTTCCTTTCCAGCCTCAGTTATCGCACCATCACACCTTCACAATGGTAAAGTCACCACAGAAACAGGAACGTTTTTCCAATGGGGACCCAGCTTGTGTTTGTTCTTTGATCACTATTTCTAGGATTCAATATTCTTGGAACCTGTCTTGAAGTCCTGATGTTTTCCCCAAGGCCTCACTTTATTTCTTCTCCATTTTCCATTGTCACGCAAGGAAAGAAGTTTCAAACTTGACTTCTCACATAACATACCAGTTTCAAATTTCTAAATACCCATAAGGAATTTCCAACTTGGATGTCAGGTTGGCCCACCAATTTCAACATTTCTATCTCCCAAACTCTTTATCTCTTTCAAACTTGAAATCAAGTTCCTTCTTATTTCAGGCAAGAAATCCAAACATCATTTTGAAACTCTTCATCCAGCATTTCCAATCTGCTAATAAGATATGTTATTTATTCCTTTGAAGTGTCATTGAGACTTGCCCTTTTATCCATTTACACTGGGATCACCATATTCATGGTTGCAGTCATCTTTTGGTTGAGTTACTTAGCCTCTTTATTCCTTGTTCAATTGATTGGACAATCATAGGTAGGAGGATATCTTAAAATTTTATTATGTGCTATGTGTCAGCCACAATATTAGTCACAGAATGAACACCATAATGAATAAGATTCAATCTCTGGCATCGAGTTGCTCAGAGTTTCTTGGCTGTTACTGTTGGATTGGTACCAGACATTTTTAAACATCACTGTCATCATGTCACTCTTCCTCCAGAGTTTAGAATTAAGTACAAAGCTTTTGCGTGACTTTTGTACTCCTTAGTATTTGGTAAGATTCCATCTGTCCACCTTACTCCCCTTAATTCCCTGAAATGGCTCATTCCATATAACAAGCTGCACTTCTGCCTGCCCTCTTCATACTCCATACACTTCTTTACCTTTACTTCTAGTCACTCTTCCTAGATACCTTACTTCCCCCTTTCTCCACACAAACCTTATCTATTCTCCAGAGACTATTTGTCAGTCCACCTTTTCTATAGAGTCTTCTGCAATTTCCCCAAACCAATTTTTCCCTTATCAATTCCTATTTGCTTAGGGAATTGTGTCACATGTTTAATGGTGCCCTTACACATAAAATTTAAATTTTTGGATTGTTTCTTAAGTATTTAATATTGGCCCTGTATCAGCACTGTGCCAAGACAATAGATTTAGCCTTTATCAGACACACTATACTGCTGTAAAAAGGAAGGAGTTTTTATCATTTGCAGCAGCATGGATGGAACTGGAGAACATAATGCTAAGTGAAATAAGCCAGTCAATGAAAGAAAAATACCACATGTCCTCACTCATCTATGGATAATAATAACCATTATAAACTGGTGAACAGTTTATACTAGATACAGAGGCAGAGCAGCATCAAACAGACTGTCAAAGTACAGCAACAAGGACAGGGAGGGTTGGGGGGGCGCGTAATAGATCAACCAAAGGACTTTTATGCATGCATTTAAGCATAACCAATGGACACAAAACACTGGGGGGTAGGAGAGGCTGGGGAAGGGCAGGGGGAAAAAGGATATATGTACTAATCTTTGTAATACTTTATGTAATAAATATATATATATACTAATAAAAAAAGAAAAAAAGAATATTTCATAGAAAAATTTATAAAATGTCCCATGACAGATCACCTGTGCCTGGCCTAGGGCTAGACATTGGGGGTACACACATATGCAAACAAGTGGATCCTGATATCAGAAGTAAATATACAGCAAAAAATCCAGAGGAAAAAGAGGTTAACTCTGTCTGAGGAGGTACAAGGAAGCCTCCTGAAAAGGATGCTCTTTTCTGTCTGGAATATTCTTCCTTTCTTATTTAACTAAGTTTTACTCACCCTTCAGGAATCAACTCAAAGTTTCCTGTCCCTCTAGTAGCTTTCTGTTCAACAATAACAACAACAAAACATTTAGTGGTTTCCAATCACCGACTAGTCGCTATGATGCCCACTGACCATCAGGGGGCAGAGCTGTAGTGACTTGGCAGCAGCAGTTCTTGGATGATGCACACCGAAACCAGAGAGGAAGGAGCCCAATTCCTTGCAGGGCTACACGATTCCACCTTCGGCCATGGGCTATGTTGTTGCTGGGGCACTGTCGGCCCGCATCTGGTTTACTGCACACTGACTTTTGCGTTCCACATCCTGTACAGCAGCAACTTCGCAGAGTGCCTCCTTGCACTCAGAGACCCCTTGGGGGATGTCAGAGAGCCAGTTTTGGCCTGATCCCCTCAGGCCAGGTCAAGGGACCCCACCTGCCAGAGGGGCTCCGTTCACTCAGCAGACTCCAGGGAGTGACTGCAGGAGGTTGGCTCCAGGGCATGTCCAACTCATCTCTTCCAGTCCCACCCCCACTGGCCACCTTCTAATTAATTTCCTTTCAATGTGCCCGAATCCCGTGCGCTGGGTCACTAGTAAAAGAACGAAAGACCCAGAGAAATATGATGATTTGCCCAAATGATACATACCTTTCTTTAAGAGAATTTTTTTCTTTGATATTTGAGTAATTTCACTTATAGATTTTTTTACTTTTTGTTGTAACTAGATGTAAAGTACAGTTTTAGACACTGACTCCATGTGTGTTAAAAGCTATATGCAGACACTTTTTAGATTCTATGACCCACCTTATTTCTCTTCTTTTTTGTTTCTTCTCTATTTCTGTACTTACTTTCTTCAAGGCTCTGAGTGGACATAAGAAAGTCCATAAAGGAGTCATTGTGCTCTCCACATAGAACAAGCCCCAAACTGCATGGCTAATCGAACGAGTATGTTTTGAAAAGGTCTCCGTTTCCTTCCCTTGATCACTGGGAAGAGGTGTTTGATCTAACTCACCTAATCTCTCATTTCCAACCAGTTGTGTAAACATGCTTCTCAGAATTCCAGACCACTGCAAAGAGGGGAGTAAATGATCAGGAAGCAGTGGTTAAATATAGACCAGGGTTTAGATTTATGAAACCTCAGCAAGTTGGTCTGACAGTTCCCGCATGGCACTCCATCCAGGTTTGCTCTTTGTCTCTAGTGTCTCAAGTTTTAGTAACCATTTTCATGTCAAGGCTCCTTTATTTTCTCAGCCTTTCTAATCATGTAAATGCTCTGACTTGGAGTTGTTGGGTTTTTTTAAGTATAAAAATCCACTATGCCCATTCAACAAATTTGGTAATTGTTTACTAAATTCATATGCTTTGGACATTCAAAGCTGTCACTAGGGAAACCACAAAAAAGACTCAGCTTAAAATATCACTGGGAGATTTTCATTGATACAGACGAATGTACAAAAATGGTACCTCCTCACTTTCTTTTAAAATATTGTCATATAATACCTTTATATGGGGAAGGTGTGAAAAACAAAACTTCTCCTGCATTACTGCAAGTAGTGTAGAATGGTGTTCTCAGGGTACTTTGTTATTACCTATCAAAAGTTCAAATATTTTTATTTTTGATCAACTGCCCTGCCATAAGTATAGTCTACTAGTATATTCACACACATAACCCAAGGGCTGTATGTAAGAATTTTTATTTTATTATTGTCTAAAGTAGTCCCCCTCCAAAAAAACAAACAAAAAAACAAAAAAAACAAAAATCCAAACAACCCAAAAAACCATCCAAAACCAATATCTATTAACTAGGGGCCTAGTGCACAAAAATTTGTGCACTCAGGAGGTCCCTCAGCCTGACCTGTGCCCTCTCGCAGTCTGGAACCCCTCTGGGGATGTCCACCTGCTGGTGTGCCTGGTCATCCTGGGTGAGGGGCTGATGGCTCTTTGCAGGCTGGCCAAGCCCCCCAGTGTAGAACCGCACCCCATTGGGGTGTGGCCAGTCTGGGTGACGGGCTGAGGGGTATTTTCAGGCTTTCAGGCTGCCCACAGCTCCCATTGACCCAATGTCCCAACAAGGCTGGCTGGAAGCAGGTTTCTGGGGTTTGTTTATCTTATATAACTGATACACTGTTCCTTTAAGCTGAGGCCTAGGCAGGTAACAAAGCCTCCTGTTGCTTCAGCTCGTGGCTTCTAAAATTGAAAGAATGTTACCTTAGTAGACTCTAGGCAGGCAGTTTCCTCCATCACTCCAAGGCTTCTATAATTGAGACAATATTGCAAATATGTTGTTGCCTGGAGCCAGGAGAAGCCCAGCCAGCAAACAGTTTTACTCCTGCTGCAATGGAAGCTACCTGTTTACTCTAGCAGCTCCGTGACTGCTGGCCTCCATCTTGGCTGGGTTAATTTGCATACAGCTGCTCTAATTGGCTGGTGGGCATGGCTTAGGCATCCCGAAGAAATGGTCAATTTCAATATTACGCTTTTATTAGATTAGATGGGGATACTTAGATAAAATAAAATAAGTACATTCAATAAGATACAATGCAGCTATGCTAAAATATGTATATATGTATGTATATATAAAAATATTTTAAGGTATGTTAAAAAGTTTATCAAACTTTTAGATAGTAATTGTATTTTTAAGAATGCTTTGTAAACCTTTCATTTCCAATCATAATGTAAAAGTGATAGGTCAAAGTGACACAGGAGACATATTCTCTGTCCTAAACAACTAGAAGAAAAAAGAAAACATTTTAAAGCAATAATGTTCAGGAATTTGACAATAGACAATGCAAGCACCTATGGTCTTTGAGAGCAGGCAAACACATGAGTTGAACTCCACAGGCACCATGCCTACTATCACAGGGAATCTTTCTGTGGTACAGGAAACTGGACCAAACAGAGAGCAACCATCTTTTGGGGTGAGAAAGATATCAAAATTCAGGGCGTCTAGGGAGGTGGAATTTGAAGGACAGACTGCTAAAAAGGAGGGACCTGTGTGTATATCGGAGGTCACCCTTAAAAACTAAGCTTTGCCTGTCAGTTTGAGATCCTGAAGATCTGGGATAATAGCTACTTAAGGGTTGTGAGTTGGGTGGAGCCTGCTCAGTGCTGAGACGTGCTGGCATTCCAATGAACCAGGATGGAGTGACCTTACCAAATACCAAAACATTAGGATCTTACAGGGAGCATCCTATGGAATAAGGCTACTGTAACCTTGCATAAAGGGAATCCTAGACTAGCCTCAAGAAAACCAAGCCTTGCTGAGGTTAAACTGATCTTCCAATAAATCAACTAATTTCTAAAATAAAATATAGCACTATTCAAAGAAAGAAAAGTATGACCACAAGAAAATAATATCCTCAATATTCAACTTAAAATATCACTTGATACAACCTCAAGTTGTATTATAACCTATGATAAAATAAATTACTAGATGTGTGAAAAAGCAGGAAAATATGGCCCACAACCAGAAAAAAAAATTATAATGGAAAAGATCCAGTGATGCTTCAGATATAAATTTTAGGAGAAAAATATTTTGGAAAGGAAAATATAGGTACAATGAGAGTACGTGGGAAATTTCAGCATAGAGGAGATGGGTATGTAACAAAAGGAAGAATAAAACTCTAGAGCCAAAAAATATATGAAATGAAAAGTATAGTAAATGTGCTTAATAGAATATAGGGCACTCAAAAAGAAAGGGACATTGTCCTTGAAAATTGTCCAATACAAACTATACATAATAAAGCACACAGAGGAAAAATGACAAAAACAGAAAAAGAGACACTGCGACTTATGAGACAATATTGAGCAATCTAACATATGTGCGTTGGGAGTCCAAGGAAAGAAGTGACAGATTGAAGCTGAAGATTTTTTAAAATCTGAAAAAATTATGTCTAAAGTGTTTTTCAAATTTAAATATCAACACACAGAATTCAATACCTTGACAAAAAAGTTAAGTAAAATAAGCAAAAAACACCCATAAGTTACATAATAATTAAATTAATGAAAATCTAAACTAATAAAAGCGAAATATTAAAATTAACCATTTCTCCGAGACAGGGTAAGCCACGCCCACCAGCCAATCAGAGTGGCTGTATGCAAATTAGCCCAGCCAACATGGCGGCCGCCACTCACGGACCTGAGTAAACAGCCCTTTCCATTGCGGCAGGAGGGAAAGTGAAGCTGCGCCCCTCAGCTCAGCTCC
>PVJC01018281.1:0-31512 GCA_004026665.1 Murina feae | reverse complement strand
TTCCTTTCCCACTTCCCGGTGCTGCCAAGGGGTCTGGGGAGCTGCCAAGCAGGACCCCGGCCCCTGCAGCCTTGCTTTTCCGCTCCCCGGTGCCCCGCAAAGGGCCTGGGCAGCTGCCAAGCAGGCCAAGACACCCCCCCCCGCCGCCTCTATCCCGCTCCCCATCCCAGCACCTTGCTTTCCCACTCCTCGGTGTCCTGCAAGGGGCCTGGGAAGCCCACCAAGCAGGCCACTGACCCCCCGCTGCCTCTTTCCCACTCCCCGATGCCCCTCCAAGGGCCTGGACAGCTGCCAAGCAGGCCGCTGACCCCCTGCCTCCTCTTACCCACTTTCTGGTGCCCTCCAACCCTGCTGCCTCTTTCCCACTCACGGGTCCTGGGTCCTGCGCTGTTACGCCCTGCAGCCGCTCTGTGCACTCGGGAGGTCCCTCAGCCCGGCCTGTGCCCTCTCACAGTCTGGGACCCCTCTGGGGATACGCACCTGCTGGCGTGCCTGACCAGCCTGGGTGAGGGGCTGATGGCTGTCTCCAGGCTGACCAAGCCCCCCTGGAATGTCCCTCACCCCACTGGGCTGTGGCCAGCGTGGGTGATGGCTGATTGAAGCTTTCAGGCTTTAAGGCTGCCCACAGCTCCCATTGACCCAATGTCCCAGCAAGGCTGGCTGTACGCAGGTTCTGGGGTTTGTTTATCTCCTATAATTGATGCTGTTCCTTTAAGGCCTGGGGTTTGTTTATCTTCTATAATTGATACACTATTCCTTTAAGCCGGCTAATGAAGCCTCCTCTTTGCCTCACCTTGCGGCTTCTATAACGACACAATGTTACTCTTCGAGTCAGGCCTGGCTTCCTTCAGCTCCCGAGAATTCTATGATTTATATATTGTTGCAAAATGTTTTCTTCTGTTTTGCTCTGAGGCAGGCTAAGCCAAGCCCGTGCACAGGCAGTTTCCCTTTCGTTCCTGCTGCAACGACGCTGCCGCCCTTTACTCCGTGAGTGGCGGCCACCATGTTGGCTGGGCTAATTTGCATGCAGTCACTCTGATTGGCTGTTGGGCGTCCTGGAGAAACGGTTAATTTTACTATTCTGCTTTTATTAGTTTAGATGTATGTAGTTAGTACACAACCATGTGGCCAAGGTTCTCTGTTTGGTTTAATTACACGTGAGGACGCACTGCTCACATTTTGGAATATTTCCCCATGCCACACTATCTTCTTGTACAGCATTATTCAGAGTGGCATCATAGAGCTTCATCTTCACTAATTCCACCTCCAATTAGTTATCTATTGCTGTATAAATAATCACATTCAAATCGAGTGGCCTAAAACAATAGTCATCGTGATTATCTCGCAGCTGTGAACTCTGGGTGGCTTCCCTGGGTGGTGCTGGCTCTGTCATGGGTTGGATGGAGTCACCGGATACTTGACTGAGGGGCTGTTTCCAAGATGGTGCACCCACATGGCCAGGAGGTGGTTCCAGCTTCAGCAGGAGCCTCGGCGCCTCACCACGTAGACCTTTCCATAGAATCACGCCCCCTTGTGGTTTGTAGGCTCAGCTTTTTGTTTCTGACCTCTGGGATTTCATGATGAAATGCCCTCTGCGGACAGTAGCAGGAATTTTAAGCTCTTACCTCCCTGCAAAGACCTAGTTCTTTCTGCTTTCTTTCCTTTCTTCATCTCTCCTTTCGTTTCTTTTCTTTTTTCTCCTCCTTCCTCCTTCTCCCTCCTTCACTTCCTTTTTCTCTCTCTTTTCCTCTCTCTGTTTCTTTTTCTGTCTCTCTTGACCATCTTCCTTGTATATCCGGTGATCCTTTGCTGTCTGTTTATGTTTCAGAGGAGACGCTGGATAGGTCGTCACCCTTAAGCATGGAGAGGCCGCTTGTGGCCCGTGGGCCTCTTGTAAGGTGATTTGGCTGAGTTATGTCATTCACAGATTCCTGTTGCCAGTATCTCCAGCTCATGTCTACTGGTCTGATTCACCATTCGGAGCATTGTCAGTCCCGAAGCCTGAGTATAATCATCCTGTCTGTTATTGGTCTGGATTAAACCCTGATTCTACCTCTTAGTGATCTTGGGAGAGTAACTTAACCCCTCTGTACCTCCATTTCCCCTTATGTGAAATGGAGGGTGTTAGTGGAACCTAACCTCTACCCGCCGATAGTATCGTTGTAAGGATTAAATGAGTTAATATACATAAAACACTTAGAATAGCTCCTGGCATAAAATAGGCACCAAATAGAAGTTATATGGTATTATAATCATCGTGAACAACTTCATCTTCGTCAGAGCTGAGTTAGGGGAGAAGGCTGGGTTCTGAGCATTTGATATATTACCCAATTTTTATTGAGCCCCTTACTTGTAATAAGGTAACCCCCTGCCTTCAACTGTGTCTGGTGTCTCCAAGTCCAGAGATTCACTGCGTTTTCCTTTACAGAGAGTAAGTCCCCGTGTTCTGTCTGGGTGGGCGGGCTGTGTAAACCTGTGCAGACTCTGAGTTAGACTCCCTGTTCTCAGCCCAACTTCCCTCAGACTCCCAGTGTGTCTGATGCTGTCAGCTGGTTGATCCTAGACTTACTCCTCCTCTCCTGGCTTAGTCCTGGTTTTTTAGATCCGCTTGTCCTGCTTCAAGCTTCTAAACGTTTGTTTTTTAAACCTTTTATCCTGTTCCTTTGTTTTGGTGGATTTGTTTGTTTTATAAAAAAAAACAACCCCAAAACATTGCTATCCTTTTAACTGGATGTTAGGAGAGCGAGCAGGTAAATTCATGGATTTCACTTTGTTTCCAGCTGCAAGTCTGAAATAGGTTTATTAGAGAAATATTTTCTCAAAAGTAATAAAAATTAGGTGGGCTTCACGCTCAATTTGGAATTCTTGGCACTGTGGAAGGGAGCGGATGCCTGCGGAAACCGCCCGGTAGGTAATAAAAAGTGATCCTTGCACGTCCATAGCATGTTCCATAATTGGTTTGCGTGTGGACATGCCTCCTAGTCCTGGGGCCTCTTTGCTTTGAGCTGCAGAACTCCTTACACGTGGAATTACCAGTCTCCCTTCACACTGAAATCTCAGTGAGAGAAGATATCTTTATTGTGTGCATTGCTATAGGATCTGGAATTTTAAAAATAACATGGCAATAGTCATTATTGTCTTCCTCACTGTAATAGAATTGGTGGTAGTAATAAAAACACACCAAGTTCGCTAAGTACTGTCATGGGCTGGGCACTGTTATACATTCTTTATGTGTAACTGGCAGCCCTGCACACGAATCTGTGAGCCAGTAGCTCTCTGCAGGGCCTGGCCGCTTCCTGCCTGCTGCCTGGAGGCTCTCTGCAGCCCAGAGGCCCATCCATGCCCGGGCGTGGGACAGCAGCGCAAGTGCCCGGGTGCGGAGCAACAACCCCCACCCCCTGCTCCCTGCTACTCCATGCCCGCTGCCCAGAGGCCCTCCGAGGCTGGGGTGGAACACATGCCTCGTTGCTGCCAAGATGAAGCAAGCATTCTGCCAGACTGTTCACACTGCCAGCTCTCAGCGGCCAGCCCCCTGGGACTGGGGGACTCCAATGGGGCTGAGAGGACTGGGCACTGCCATCTTGTGGCTATGGGCTCTGCTATCTTTGTGATGGAGCGACAGTTAATTTGCATGTTACCGTTTGTTAGATAGGATAATACTTTTAGTCCCCACTACAACCCTTTGGGGTAGGTAATCTCTTATCTCCACTTTACAGATGAGGAAACTTGAGGCTCAGAGGGACTTGATCACTTGCCCAAGGCCTATAGTTAGCAAGTGGAAGAGTCCCATTTTAAAATTTCAAAGCCTGACTTTTAGCCATGATGCACTGAGTTTGTTGACTGAAACGCTGAAAGCGGAGTCTTTCAATCAAAAGAAATCTATCTGGAAAGAAGATAAATCCTCGAGGCTACCCTTTGCTAAAAACAGAGTTTATTTGATATGCAAAGTAGCTTCCTGATGAACTTTAGAATACAGGCATGGATATCGTAAAATGAAATGCACTTAAAAATACTAAGAGACCAAAAGTAACTGAATAGAAAAGGTGGCAATTGAAATCGAGAACAAGATTCCCTTTGATAAAACCTTGCTGTTATGAAGAACACAATTGTTAGGGCTTAAGTGAAATAGTGAAGCGTCTCCAGACAGCTTTCTTCATTAGTTTAGTTCACTCTTACTTTTCCACGGGGCTGTAGGCCCATATATCGCATCTTCTGTTTGGAGAAGGGGAAGCCCCATTAACTGTTTCTGTCCTTTAAAATGATTGTCAGAGCAATGAGTATGACCCATGAGTAGACTAAGGTTTTTGTGGGTGAGATTGGCTCTTGCCCTTGGCACTTGGCCCAGGTGCCCAAGAGGAATTTAATAAATATTTGTTGATCAGTTGGTCCATTGGTAGATGGGTCTCTGGTCGGGCGCTTACTGAGGCTGCTCCCTTAGAGTAAAATCATCTGTGAGAAGAGGAAGGCGTGTCTGGAAGCATGTAATTTTAGATTTCATGCCATCCCCCGTACACTGAGACTGCAAGTTTTCCTCTCTGCCACAGCCTGCCTGCCAGATGCCACGGGTTCCCTCTTAAAATACCGAAGGAAGACCCAGCGTGGGGAGTAGCTCACGTCTAAGGATATTCATTTTGATTTTCTGGAAGTGGCTGGGGGACGTAGGTTCTTTTCCATGGTGCTAGTCTTTCTATGAGATGATTCAATTTTGGAAGCACAATTTATGATAAATTATGGCCAGAGGGTCATAGGTTTTCCTCTTTAAAATCGTCTGTCTTGAGGGGATGCCTTTGCCATTTTTAGTTTGTCACTGCGCACCCAGGACCAGGAACGATGTCATATTTACATCGTTAGTTCTATGTATTGCTGACACTCCTGGGCGGTATCTTTCGGTTATAAAACTTGCTTCCCCTTTGGGACCTGGGGAGACTCACATGTCTCAGCTGACTCTGTTTTCTCGTCATGCTCTGCTTAAATCGCATAGGGCACAGGAAGACAGTCCTCTCCCAGAAAGCCAGGTTCCCGTTTGTTCAGGCTGGCCCCACCCCCGCCCGGCACAGGTCTCCCCATGAGAAGCAAGCATCCCAGGGTCTACTTAATATGCAGTTTGCTTCTCCAGGTCTGTACCCTTCACCTCCGGCGTGCACTGTTGGCAGAGAGCTTCCTGTTCCCAGCTCACCCAGGTTTCTGGGAGTTTCTAAACCACATTTGCATGCAGACTGTGTCCTTGTGCTCCGTGAGGCTGCGTCTGGCCTTGCATAATAAGATGTCAATAGCCTCTTGGCATCAGGTGTGGAAGTTGCCTGCCACCCCATGAGAAGGAAGCCGATCAGGGTGGTTTCCCTCTGTTTGCTTTCTGAAAGAAAAGAACAGGCGGCTGTCACTCTCGCCCTCTTGGAGGTTCCTGTTGCTCTCCTTCCAGGCTTGCCTGGGATCTGGGCTTGACCGCACTGTTCATGCTTAGCGTCTTCAGGGAAAACTGGTGATAGGGCTCTGCACGTGAGCCGGGCAAACCACTGGTGAAGTGCAGAGTAGAATTGTGCTTGAGTGTGGAACCATGAACCATGAGGTGATAGTTCCATTCCCTGTCAGGGCACATGCCCGGATTGTGGTCTTGATCTCCAGTGTGGGGCGTGCAGGATGCTGCCAATTGATTATTGTCATCATTGATATTTTCATCTCTCTCTCCCTCTCCTTTCCTCTCTCTGAAAGCAATAAAAGCATATATTAAAAAAAAACGAGTAGAGCCCTTACTGGTTTGGCCCAGTGGATAAAGCGTTAGCCTGTGGACTCAAGGGTCCCAGGTTCGATTCCGGTCAAGAACGTGTACCTTGGTTGCCGGCCCATCCCTAGTAGAAAGTGTGCAGGAGGCAGCTGATTGATGTTTCTCTCTCATCAATGTTTCTAACTCTCTATCCCTCTCCCTTCCTCTCTGTAAAAAATCAATAAAATATATATATATATGTTTAAAAAGAGTAGAATTATGGGGCTTCCACCCAGGGTCTCTCCGTGCATGGTGACTATTGTTCTGTTGAAAGGCTACCTAGAACCTTGCAGCAGACACTGTCATGATGCTACCAAGAGCTGCCATAGGGTGGAATGTGGGTAAGGCCAGAAAGGGGATCCTCGGCTTCCCCACGTCAAAAGAACTCACAGGGTCCACCTCCCTTCATCCTCTGAAACAAGGTGATTGATGCTCTCACATGCCGATCCAGGGCCTCGGAAGTAGGCAGAACAGGGGGTTTGAATGCCAGCTCTGCCCTTGAGCGCCTGTGTGACCTTGAACAAGTCATGGCTCCGTCCTCAAGTTCCTCCTCTGTAAAATACAGTCATTAGCCACTCCTCGGGTTTCTGTAAGGATGACCTCACACACAGGCATGGTTCTGGACACAGCAAGTGCTCCATGAATAAGGACTGTGGTTGTTTTCATTTTGACAGGAAACTGGTACTAGTATCAGTGCCACCATGAGTCAGTGCATTGTTTTTTATTGTTATAGTGAAGTGTTTGGTAAATAAACGTGTGCTGTATTTGAATCGCAGCATTATTCAGCTTTCTGAGTGCTCTCCAGTGTTTTAGTAATGCTTATGTAGGCACAGCTGATGTGACAATTCCAAATATCATATGTCACTAGAAGCAGGTCCTCTGCTCTTACTTATGTTTGATTTATGTTGAGTTTTACGTACTTGGAAACATATTCACTTTTTCAACATATTTAAGATAGACTTTTGAAAATCTTTTATGAATTGAGTTAGAAAGTGAAGATGAAGTTGCAGATTCTGTGTGAAGTGTGCAAGGGCCACAACCCCCTTGCTCTTGGCTGTGTGAAAGGGCCCAGATGTGCCTGGACTTGTGGTCACAACCTCCAGGAGTCTTCAGCTTGTCCATCAAAACGCAGCTGACAGAGAGGAAAGGTAAATGGGGACCCCCCCGCCCATGTCAGGCCTAAGCAGGAACCTTCTTTGCAATATGTGTTTTGTTTTAACATTTCATGTGAAGCCGGGCCAGGGTGGCTCAGTTGTTGAGCATCGACCTGTGAACCAGGAGGTCATGGTTCTCTTCCCTGTCAGGGCACATGCCCAGGTTACAGGCTTGGTCCCCAGTAGGGAGCGTGCAGGAGGCAGCCGATCAATGATGTTTCTTTCTAGCCCTCTCCCTTCCTCTCTCTCAAAATCAATACAAAAAATATAAAAACATTCATGGGAATTTTGCACTCTGTTCCGTATTTTGTCACGCCTGTGGCATCATAGAAAGAATGGCCAGCTTCTCCTGGGTCCTCCCAAGCACTGGGCACTGGGCGAGAGAACAGGCCGTTGTCATCCTGGGGTCAAGGGACCAGTAGTTGCATTTGGAAAGCGAGGCCAAGCTATTGCAGTCAATACAAAGGTGAAACCTGGGGACATGTGGGAAATGCAATTGAGAAAAATAAGGGAGGGAAGGGGTGAAAGGTCATGGGGTGGAGATCCAGGCTGGAATTGGGGCATGGAAGGAATAGGGCAGCCATATCTCTGAGCCCCCAGACCCATCTTAGTTGCCGATCAAATGGGAACTGCACTCAGCCATTGAGCATGGCCTCTGCTTCTTTTCAGGAAGCTAATTGGTTCCAGGAGGAAGTTAGACTCGGGCCAAAGGAGAACAAGTTCCATCAGGACCGCAGTTTCCGTGTTCAGTCTTCTGTCACCATCAGGGTGACATGTCCTTGGAACCATTTCCTTCTCCTCAAGCCAAAGTCCATTTTTTTCCCCATCGAAGTCTCTGCCCAGACGATGACATTCAGATGGAAATCTGCGCATCCTGCCCTGGCACGCTCTCTGGCTCCACAATTCTGTCATAACCCGTTTCTTACACGGCGATTTGATGGTAATTTCTTCCTTTGCAGTGTCTGTTAGGTCCACGTGGAGTTGGCCGTGGTGACTGGGAAACCTGAGAAGGGAGCATTTTGGAAAGCCAGTGGAACAGTGCGTGGTCCGGTCCAGTCTTGGTGTGACCGAGTGGTGGAGTGTTCTTTAAGGCCCCACAGGGGGAGACACTGAAAGGGAAGCATCTATTATCTCTGTGCAAACTGATGCCTGTCTGCTGTTGACGTGCTTGGGAGTGCTCAGGGCCCTGTTCCAGCACAGGTAGTCTTTTGTGTTAACTCTGGAGAAATCGGCAACATTGGCAGGCACCCAGCGTTCTTATTGCGATGGAGGATGGAGACGACACTGGTTTCAGGCTAGAGGGCTGTGTTGCTTGAATACCAAATGGTTGTGATTGTAGGGCCCACACTTCATAGGTTTAGTGAATAAATAGCTTGTTGTAACCTTCCTCCCACCTGGAAGACTCTGTCTGGTCCACTGGGGAGAACCAGATGGCCATGGAGTCTTGTAGAGCATGTGGTCGTGTGGTGGGGCCAATTTGCCAATATTCTTGAGTCTCAGGTTCCCCAACAGAGGGGTGGTGTCAATAGTGCCTAAAGCATGAGTTATGTGAAGACTAGTGGCCCCAGTGCACGGATTCGTCACATTGAAAGAAAATTAATTAGAAGAAATATTTTAATATTGCTATTCTCCATTTCTCTATAACAGAAGTGTCAGAGACGAAAGAAAAGCAGTAAAATGTATATGAAAATAATATATAAATTAATAAATAACAATAACAACATGATATAACAACAGAGACATGCTATAAATCAACAAAAAATATAAAAACAAGATATAAAAACAACAAAAACATGATATAAAACAACATTGATAAAAACAATGACTGATAAACTGATTAAACTTTTCTAATATCTCCCTGTACACCACATTAAGAGTAAAAATACTTTCAGAGTGCTTGACTAATTTCCCTTGTGATGAAGTATTTACCACTTTAACATCACATACTCTTTGAACTTGGGAGAAAGCAACATGTAACTGCTGCCACCGCTTTCTTTTAGCTTCAGAACGTCAACAAAAACAACCAGATTCACAATTGACAATGACAGATCGAAACACACGTGTGCGATTGGCACCAGCGAGAGCTTTATATGTATCATGCATGTGCGAGTCAACATTTATTTTTAAGTTGCCAGTGCACGTCACGTATACTGTCTGGTAGGTTGCTCAGACGAATGGTCAGATGATGTATGGTCAGTCACTTAGCCTTTTATATATGTAGATGAAATGGGATGATGTGTGTACAGTGCTCAGCACAGTGCTTGACATTCAATCAGTGCTTAATACAGAGCAGCTGCCATTGGTGATGGTGGCAACAGCGACAGTTTGATTATTAATGCCACTACCCTCTGAGCAAGCATGGTACACCCCAACCTTAGAAGAGAGCGTAGTTCCCTGTGTAGTCTGGAAGCCTTTAGAAATTAAAGGCAAATTGTGTAAGTGGCACAAAGAACCTCAGACATGGGCCTTGTCCTTGTCAACCACTAATCTGGTTGTTTCTGTATATTTGCTTATTCTAGACATCCTGTATAATAAAAGTCTAATATGATGCTAAGTGTCCGGTCATCTGGTTGTCTATTCAACTAATCGAAGTGTAATGTGCTAATGATATGCTAAGGCTGCTCAACCGCTTGCTATGATGTTCACTGACCACCAGGGGGCAGACAGTCAACCGGTTGACCAGTTGCTATGATGTGCACTGACCACCAGGAGGCAGACACTCCGACTGGTAGATTAGCTTGCTGCTGGGATCCAGCTGATCGGGACTGAGTGAGATGGGCCAGACACACCCTAGTGCCCTCCCACAGTCCCTCCTCAGCTAGCCAACCTCTCATGTCCCTCCCCGGCTCCGATTATACACTGATGGGTCTCTCGGCCTGGCCTGTGCCCTCTCGCAATCCAGGCTGAGCCCCCCTACCCCCCCCCCCCCGAGTGCATGAATTTCATGCACCGGGCCTCTAGTTTTCTATAAATGGGCTCATGCAATTTGTTGCCTTTGTGACTGGCCTCTCTGAATTGTTTAATGTTTTCCGGGTTCACCTGTGTTGTAGCATGTATTAGTACTTCATTGCTTTTTATGGTCAAATGATATTCTGTTGCATGAATATCACATTGAGTTTATCCATTTGTCCATTGATGGACATTTGGTTGTTTCTACCTTTGTCAATTGTGACTAGTGCTGCTTTGAACATCATGGACAAGTGTTTTATTGAGCACCTTTTTCTGATTCTTTGGGTTACATACCTAAGAGTAGAGTTGTTGGTTCATATGGAAATTCTGTGTTTAGCTTATTGACTGTTTTTCACAGCGACCTCATCGTTTTACATTCCACCAGAAATGTATAAGGGTCTCAATTTCTCCGCATCCTTGCCTCCAGTATCAACTTTTGACTTGCAGAATGAGTTTTATTGTAACAGTGGGGGGAAATACCTGAATTATTTAGGCTTCATTTATTTAATGAGACCATTTTAAAGCAAGCACTAGAAACTCATGAGCATTTTAATGCAAAATGCAACACAATTTGAGATACATGAGAAGCAAAGGTTGTTTAACATGTAGAGACAAATTTGATCATTAGTTCATATCTATGAACCATATAAATGACAAGGTCATAAAATCCATTGAGCTTTTTGTGGTGAGGCTGTGCCCATGATCTGATTCATTTGGTGTACTTTTCTATAAAAATGTACAATAGCCCATCTTAGTGACATCTGGGCTCATCAGCATAAAATGAGTGTTTAGAGTCATACTATTATTTCATGTTCTACACTTCATCTGATCTATAAAAACAGAGACACAGTGTGGCATGCTGTTATTTTTCCTCAGAAGACATTAAGAAATTTTACGTGTACCTCCTATTTTTGCTAATGACATAAAATGTTGAAGCTTGTTATTTTTTTCTTGTGCCAAACCATGAATGTGCCATCCTTATCTGAAACCCAAATAAATACTCATGAATGTACAGTGAAATTCAAATGAGCACTTCACATAAATACGCCAGCTATAGAAATACGTGTTTCTGCACATTTGTAGACCAAAATAACGTGAAATAAATTTGACATCACCTCATATTCAGAACCACCAACCCAATAAAGTCGTTTTTATGACTCAATTTCTTAAACTCATGTAGGTAAGAAAGCGTATATATGGCTCTTCATTCTGTAATCCATCACACAATTTAAAAACAGTATTATTTGACTGAAATTTTAATAGGCCAAATAGAGAAAAATGTGGGTAATGCTTGATTCTAGGGTGACGACGGGGTGGCGGAGGGGACAAAAGGGAGTGAACTTGGCTTTCCCTTTCCCTTATTCATTCATTCTTCTTATGTTGGACAGAT
The DNA here is from genome assembly GCA_004026665.1 of Murina feae. Taxonomy (NCBI): domain Eukaryota; kingdom Metazoa; phylum Chordata; class Mammalia; order Chiroptera; family Vespertilionidae; genus Murina; species Murina feae. Next base: position 20,258 of record PVJC01018281.1, on the reverse strand, counting down.
GTTTACTTATTCAAGCACTGCTGTGTGTTAGGTACCATGCTTCGAGCTGGGGATAGAGTGATGAACTGAGAAAACACTGCGGCTGGTTTCTTGGGACGTACAGTTTAGTGAGGGAGGGACAGTTGTCCGTGGCTGTGGAACAGACTGCCCCCAACTGTCTGAGTGGTGAGAGTCAGCACTTCCTCTGCTCCCAGTCTGGTGGGCCAGGCATTTGGGGTGGTACACAGGGGCAGTTCAGCTCTGCTCCAGAGTGACTGAGGCCTCATCGGGAGGCTTGCACAGTGACGGAGGCTGGGACCGTGTGTCCAGGGCCTCCGTTGTGGCGATGGCTGGGCTCCTCAGCTTTTCTCTGTGTTGTGTCTTCTGGGGTTGACATGTTTGAGATGGCTCCTTCACTCACATACCTGGAACCTAGGCTGGGTGGGTGGTTGGAGGAGCTGAGGCTGGTTGGTCATCTCTTTCTCTCTGTGCAGTCCAGGCATGTGAGTTTCCTCAGAGCTTGGTGGTCTCAAAGCTTGATGGTCTTGGGGTAGTCAGACTTGTTTTTTTAAAGATTTTAAAAAATTGATTTTAAGAGAGAGAGAAACATCCATTGGCTGCCTCCTGAACATCTCCTACCGGCGATCGAGCCCACAACCTGGGCATATGCCCTGACCAGGAATTGAGCTGGCAACCTTTTGGTGCATTGGACATGGCTCCAACCAACTGAGCCACACCAGCCAGGGCTAGTCAGACTTTCTCAATGGCAGCCGGCTTCTCCCAGAGTGATGTTCAAGATCATGAACAGAAGCTGCAAGGCCTCCTGTGACCTAACCTTAGAAATCCAGAAGGTCACTTCTGCCCTTACTGTTGGTCCACGATGTCACTAAGGCCAGCGAGACTCGGGAAGGAGCGGGGGACTTATATTCCCCTCCCAGTGGGAGGAGTAGGCAGAATTTAAGATCGCATTTACTCTGTCCCAAAGGGAGTCAGCACTAAAGAAATAATCACATGCATAACTATTGCAATGAAGAAGTGCAGACTTCTATAGTAATCAGGACTTCTTGATTGGAAATGACAGAAACCCAACTCAGACAGGCTGATGAAGAGAAGGGAATTTACCGACCCACCTGAGAAGCCCATAGCTGCGCCCTGATGCTATAACAGTGTGGACAAGAACCGCTTCCCTGTCTGTCAGGGATATTTGCCTCTTTACTCAGTAGGTTTTGTTTTCTGGTGGAGCCTCTCAGGTGATAGCGACTGATGCCAGCAGCTAATCCACATATCTATCTACTTAGCAATCCTAACTGAATAGAGGTTCTTTCTGAATAGCTCTAGCAAATGATCTTGGGGTTAAATCTTATTGGCCGCGTTTGAGTCACATACCTCTCCTAAACTAACCACCATGGTCAGGCTTGGATTGAACAGGTCTGGATTTGGTGCGCACCTGTGGAAACTGAGAATGGGATCAGCCCTACACGAACCACAGGCAGGTTGAATGTTTTCACGAAAGGGAAAGAGCTTCTTTTGTTAGAAGAAGAGGGAAACAGGTGCTAACCAGACACATCTGTAAGTACCCATCACATAGCCAGACACGTGTGACATGCCTTGCAGAGGTCCATACGAACAGACACACAGAAGGACATTCCTCCCTGTTCTCATTTCTTCTGCTTATTACACTTGCAGTTACTAAGTTTTCATTGTGGGTGAAGCAGCAGACTAGTTGTAACTGGGGATCCAAGAAGGATAGACAAGTGGGTAATGTTGGGAGGATTTAAGGCTCTGGGGGGGCTCATCAGAGAAAAAGACATCACTAGATGGCAGTAGCACACACAGGCTTTCTTGGGTGACACTTTGCTGGCAGGGAAAGCCCCTCACAGCATGAGATTGCCCCAGAGTACAGGAGCAGACACTGGGAAGGGGTAGAAGGCAAGGGAACTCCTGGGGGAGAGGAGAGATCCTAGAGGGGACTTATGTGACTAGGGCATCTCATAACACAGTAAACGGCTCAGTGGATAGAGCATCAGCCTGCAAACTCAAGGGTCCCAGGTTTAATCCCGGTCAAGGGCATGTACCTTGGTTGCAGGCACATCGCCAGTGGGGGGTGTACAAGAGGCAGCTGATCGATGTTTTTCTCTCATCGATGTTTCTAACTCTCTATCCCTCTCCTTCCTTTCTGTAAAAAATTAATAAAATATATTTTTTAAAAGATGCTATATTTAACCATTTGCCTGCCATAAGGTCTATAGACCAACTTTAAAACCATTTTTCGTGAGAATTTCCAATTGAAAATATTCAAGAACACCCAAATTGTGAGTAATATATTTGTTTTTATAATATTCATTGTAAAGTGATTTTTTCAATGAAACTCAAAATATCTTGGCTTTTGGGGATGGTTTCTGTTTTGGACGTGTGGCAGTTAACTGGTTAAAACAATGTGTAAAAATTTGAGTTTGGCACTGGTGGGCTTTTGAGCTAATGGGTCTGCAGTGAAGATATAAGCAACCTACCAGCCAAGACACAGAGACCATCTTTAGCTTGTTTATGTAACAAGGAGTTAATATCAAACCTCAGTTACAAATATAGCAACTCCTTAATATCAGCAAGTCACAACGGGACAGTTAAGTAACTCACCCAAGGTTGCACAGCTAGTTGGAGGGACAGACAGGATTGAGACCCAGACAGACTGGCTTTGGGGTCTATTCTCTCAAACCAACTGCCACAGCATCTCAGAGGGCGGAGTAATCTTTCTTGGTCTTAGTTTCCTCACCTGCAGAAGGACTGGGGGTTGACCAGCTGGGCAGTCTGACACTGCACTCCTAGGATTGCTCCAGGAGCATGGGCTAGAGGATCAAGTAGATGCTGCTATGAACACAGGGGTGCATATATCCTTTCTGATTGGTGTTTCTGGTTTCTTGGGATATATTCCTAGAAGTGGGATCACTGGGTCAAATGGGAGTTCCGTTTTTAACTTTTTGAGGAAACTCCATACTGTCTTCCATAGTGGCTGCACCAGTCTGCACTCCTACCAGCAGTGCATGAGGGTTCCTTTTTCTCCGCATCCTCTCCAGCACTTGTCGTTTATTGATTTGTTGATGATAGCCATTCTGACAGGTGTGAGATGGTACCTCATTGTTGTTGTGAATTGCATCTCTTGGATGATTAGTGACTTTGAGCAAGTTTTCATATGTCTCTTGGCTTTTGACCAGGGAGGGTTGGGGTGGAGGGGGGCGGTGGTAAGAGATCAACCAAAGGACTTGTATGCATTCATATAAGCATAACCAATGGACACAAAACAATGGGGGGTAGGGGAAGCCGGGGGAAAGTCAAGGGGAAAAAAAGGAGACATATGTACTACTCTTCATAATATTTTAAGCAATAAAACAAAATTTAAAAAAATAATAAATTCTGTGCAAAAAAAAAAAAATAGGTGCTGGTGTCGGAATCACGTGCAGAGGCCCAGCCTGGGCGCGAATCCTGCCGCTCTCAGACTCATGTGGTGGCTTTCCTGAGAATCCCTGGGGTTACTTATGTTTAGTTTGAAAGAATAAATTTACCTGAAAATTATAGAAATTCTGTAAGGGAAGAAAATTTTAATTCAAGGGAATATAAGGAAATTAAATCAGCAATATTTTGGGGGGGGCACCTTTAATTTTTCAGGCACTGTTCTAGTTGTTGGGGATATAACCATGAACAAAGAGTTTTCAAACAAAATCTCTGCTTTTGTTGAGTGCACTGTAGAAAAGTAGAGAAGGAGGTAACCAGCATAACAAATAAGTGAAATCTTAAAATCTTGAACGCATCAGATGACAAGTGTCCTGTGAATGACAGAGAGCTAATCCTCCCAGCACACATATGCTGCTGGCTGGAAAACACAGCCACTGTCCCTTCAGAAACTTTGGTGATGGAGGCCGTCTGCTTACAGGTAAAATAGCCAAATCCATTACCACCAATATAAATCTTGTCTCAGGCTGTCCCCTCATGCCCTTTAATCTCTGTGATTTTAATCTCTGTGACCACGAAAGTCATCATCCTAGAAGTATTTGCTACCCTGCTTCTCTTCCGTTCCGCCAGCAGAACCGAGAGCTCCATGAGGGTAGGCATCGAGTCTGGCCCTGTCCACAGTTACACGTTCAGGCTCTCCATGGAGGCTTGGCCCTTTGGAGGGAGGGCGTTGAAGAAGTGTCTGTGGGCTGTGAAGTGCATGTGCGAAAGAGGTCTGTGGACGAATTGGGTTCCTGATTGCTGCTGGTTTATGCCGCATCTACACACTCTCATTTTCCCTTTAAAATAATAGTCAATTTCTCTGCCCGACTGGCCAGTGTTGCTCAGTGGTTGAGCACCAACCTGTGAACCAGGAGGTTACAGTTTGATTCTTGATCAGGGCACATGCCCAGGTTGTGGGCTCGGGCCCCAGTGATGAGCATGCTGGAGGCAGCTGATTGATGATTCTCATCATTGATGTTTCAGTTTTCTCTCTCTCTCTCTCTCTCTCTCTCTCTCTCTCTCTCTCTCTCCCTCTCCCCCCCCCTACCCCCCTTCCTCTCTGAAATCAACAAAAATATTTTTAAAAATTAAAAAAAGTCAATTTCTCTTCAAAGTTACCTGTTGTGATTCCACTTTCCTTCTCTCTCTCCCCCCCCCCTTTTTTGCAGCTGTGCAATCGTTGCACACCCTAAATGACCAGATATCCCATTTTATTGTCACCAAGTCGAAGGCACTGGAGGAGGACAAAGACCCCTTTCTGCCCGCGGAGAAGGAGACCTTGAAGAGTTCCATGGTATTGATGAGGCACCTCCTCATGGACGCCCAGGTACAGTCATCAACAAAGAAATCGCCAGACGGTCGGTGGCATCCTTTCTCGGTTGTTTTGTGGCATAAGCTGTGCAAAAATGTTTGACTCCCACACTTCTTCGAAGCTGCCATTTGTGATAAACAGACATTTCTGTGTTGAGTATATTGAGTATTGGATTTCTTATAGGGTATTATTTGGGCTTAGTATTAAAATAGCTTGTTTTGAAGTCGAAGAATTAGGGCTTAAAAATAATGCATGTATTGTCTCCGAGAATGCAACAGATCTCCCGTTTGCCTTGGAAAAGTGAAAACCTATTTACATACCAACTTGGCAGGCACCAAAGCTGGCACGGGCTTTGGAGCAGAGCAATGCTTATCCCAGGCGGCATCGCTGAGTGACTAATGGATATTTTGGTACATGGGATGCGCCCCCAATACCACATCAGCCCCGGGGAGGGTTTTTTGGTTTTGCTTTGTTTTGTTTAATGCCATTGCAGAAGGAATTTAGCTCATTGCATGCTATTGTTGAGATGTCATTCTTCCAGTTTTCTCCTTGGGAACTCTTTCCTTGAAATGTTTAAAAAATACTCTATTTATTCCATCTGGCTTTGTTGGTGGGTCTCTCCAGAGATGTTGATAGGCAAACACCAGGTGTTTTAAGAGAATTGCTAGTTTTCTATATGAGTGAAGCCAAGCTGAGCGAGATTTTATGAGATTTTATTGTCGTCGCTGCCTCTCCTGTACCTAGAAATGTTTCAGAAAATGTTCTTTGGATTTGCTGATTTTTTGTATTAGTTTTCCCTGGAGCATTCGTCCTGAGCTGGTTTTCTGTTCAATAACAGCGAGGTCGGAATGGCTGGTGATTTCCTGCGTTCCGCTCTGGATCCGATTTTGAACTGTGGTTTCTTGCTTTTGTTTCTACCACGGTGGCCGTTTATGTCTTATTTCTTAAATCAATCCCGAGGCCTGGAGCTTGTACCAGTGAGACTTCAGCTGGCAAGACTTTTGTACACTTCTCTCCTGTCCCATTTCTGAGCCCCTATGTTGAGGTGGCCCAAATTATGCAAAGCCTTTCATTTTATTCCTGCTTCTCCCTTTATTATGCGCAGGCCTTTAGCTTCTCCTTCCTCCCCAAGCCTGCCTGGTGGAAAAGGGAAAGATTCTGAAGCTGCAACACACAATTTTGAAACTCAGAAGAAAGGGACATCTAGAGCAATTTGCTAAATAAAAGAGCAAATTGTTCTTGAAAGGATTAGCTGTCCTCCATGCTAACACCCCAGCCAAAGACACTGTCTCAATACATCCCCAAAGATTTTGTGTAAACTCCCCGTTTTGTAAAACCTAAGAGAACCAAAATCATTCCTCCTTTTCCTCTTCTTCACATATGAACTGACTAGTGCCTGGAACTGGATTGAAAAAAATGTTTGGCATTGCTTAAGGAAATATCTGTTCCCTGTAAGAGTCTAAGGATTTGTCAACTTTTACCTGTAGTGTTGGTCCCAAATGTTTTTTTAAATCTTAACAGGACTAAACTATTTAATATAATGAAGTTAACGAGTGGAAACATTTTATTATCTCCTCCTCTTCTGATCCCAAACCCATGCATGGTAGGATTTTCTCGCTTAAATCATTAAGGAAAACCAAAAAACAACATGAAGCAGGCTATGGTGGATATCCCCTGAGTCGTACACTCTAAGGGGAAGGTGAGTTGGATTTTCCTCCAAAGGGAGCGGGGAAATCATAGAAAGTCAGGTAGAAGCCTGGTCAGTGTGGCTCAGTGCTTGAGCGTGGACCTGTGAACCAGGAAGTCATGTTTGATTCCTGGCCAGGGCACATGGCCAGGTTGCAGGCTCCATCCCCAGTGCAGGGCGTGCAGGAGGCAGCTGCTCAATGATTCTCATTGATTCGTCTCTCTCTCTCTCTCCCTCTTCCTTTCTTTCTGAAATCAATCAATCAATTAATCAATCAATCAATCTATTTATCTATCTATCTATTGACCAGCCAGGACCCATAAATGTGTGAAAGTCAGGCAGGAAAGAGTCTGGTATCCGGGAATGCTATTTCTCCCACCTCCTATTGTTCAAAGATTCCTCCCTCTTGCCTCTCAGGCTAACAATGCAGGACAAGGTGGGGTGTGATTAGTTTAGTCTAAAAATACCACCATCATTTCTTTTCTTCCAAAACCGCTAACTTTTTGAAACATTATTTGTGGTTATGAGTCTCGGGCCATAGCCAGTCAATTAGAATCACATTACTGCATCCCCCCAGGCTTTGAGCACCTCTGAAATGTGCTCCCTGTACCATTAGCCATTGCCAAGCTTGTGAAATGCTAAGGAACCCCAGCTTGTGGGGTGGGGGCAGGGGTGATGTGTGGTCCTCAGGTTTGAAGTAGACATTTAGAGATGCGTTCATTTTAATGAGACTCTTTATTGAGCATTTTTGGAAATTCAATTATTTTCCATTCATTTTTTCATTACTTCTTACTTCAATTCTGAAGACGAATGAACATACTTATTTCATATTCTAAGCTCATCAATAATGGGAGGGCAACCGAATGTCAGTATAAGTTCTATGCATCTCCTTCCTCTCTGCTGCATTTTGTGATATTATTAGATGGCCGAAAGGCGTGTGTGGTGCAGGGTGCACACTTTTCACGGGTGGCACCCACGTCCCTTCCCTTGGTTGGTATAAAAGCCTGCTCAGTCCCACACTCCACGGATTCTCCATGGTACGAGAGGATGGCATACTCTGCATCCGTTTACAAACTGAGTGAATCAGACAAAAGATATTCCGCGGGACCGGAGAGCTGCTTGAAAGGCATAATCGATTCAAGTCACACCTGTCTTGGAAGCAATAAATCCTGCTTAGGAGAACGTCAAAGGGAAAAAGCTTGCTGCGGTATGAATTCCACCCTGCGGATTATGAAATGTGCACACAGAGCAAGCCCATCTCCCAGGTATAATAGGGGAGCCGGGGATGATTGGCAGGTCTGACAACCCACCCCAGAGAGCAGAATCAGGAAGAGCATCGCAGACGGGCAGCTCTGAGGCGGGCAGTTATTTCCTCCTTCCCCACATGCTTCCCCGTGGGGGAGGGGAGTGTGGAAGTGGCAGAGCACTTCCCTTCCTTGTGTCATTCACAGGCCCCCAGTTCAATCAAGCACCCCATTCAGATCACACGGGAAACCTCAGTTTGTGGTTTGATTCCTGTGAGCTCTGCCTACAGCCAACCTGCCCGCTCAGCCTCGTAAGTGATTAGATTCATAACACCGACGAGGCAGTTCTTCCCGGTGGAGACCAATTCTTTTGCTCGCACTGTGTGACTCTGCATGCTAAGAGGGGTTGATCACAGCACATTAAATCTCCTATTGGCAGTTTTCTCCTCCTTCCCCCCTGAAGACCCAAAGTCGTTACTTATTAAAGGCCGCACAAATGCTTGGGGAAACAGTAAGATCGCCTTGTGGGCAGGTAGGTCGTCCTCGCCCAAGGCTGGGTCCTGACTGAAAGGCCGTGGAGCGTGAGTGGCCACAGAAGGGTCTGTGTCCTCTGACCCTCCAGGCTGCACGGGCCTGGCAGCCAGCGAGCTTCCTGCCTGTCACGCGGCTTCCCTCATTCAAAGGAACCCAAGGCCCGTCTCTAGGCATGAAACCTTTGAAGAGCCAAAACAAGCTGCACAGCCTCCATCTCTAAGCAGGTCTGTGCTTGTGGCCTGATAGACTCAAATGTGGGCAGGAAGGCAGGGAAATCTGCTTTGTCTTCTGCACTGTTGGTCCCAGCCCCCTGCTCTCTCCTCCTCTCCCCCCTCCCCACTTCCCACCTCCCCTGCCCCAGCCTGTCCTTTCCTTTCCTCCCATTCCCCTTCCTCCTCCCGCCCAGCCTCCTCCTCTTCTCCTTCCTAGAATAAACCTTCCCGACCGTGTGTGCCCTGTTTTCCCCTTTGCTTTCCTGTGATTCTCTCCTCTGTCTTTCCTCCTGTTATTTGTGTTCAGGGAACTCGGAAGCCTAATTGCCGAAGACCTGACCCACCCGTGTTCCCCTTGCCCAGCAGAGGGAGATGCAGCAGGAGGGTGCGGTTGGCAGGAGGCACGCCTGGCGCCCAGTGGGCTGACTCGGCCCCTGCCAGGGTCAGAGACGCAATCTGTTTTCTTTCTAGAATGATCTAGAAACTCCTCTAGTTGGTGGTACTTTCTGATTCATTTCTGGCAAAATCCCAGACGGATAGACTGTGAGTAAGACTGGCTGCCTGGACGCTCACGCCCTGGACAGGCCTCGCTTGGGGAGTGCGCTTTGGAGCAGAGCCCCCACCAGAAGGGCCCTGGCTCGGGCTCCTGACCGTGAGGAGGGTCAGCTCCGCACAGCGGGGACCGTGGGAATCGGTGGTGTTTGTGCTCCTCACAGAGGATGCTTCCAGGTGCTTTCTCCCATTTCTAGGGTTTTCCACGCGTCCCTGTGTTTTCTAAAGCCAGCCCTCGCTCGGGGGATGGCCGCGAGGCATTACGCGAGCTGCTCTCGAGCTGTGGTTGTTGTCACCCTCATATCCGTGCATCTGACCCTGCTGACAGCCCGGGAGAGTGCAGCTTGGCCTCACACTGCACAAGCTGAGGCATCAGGAAGATGCTCAACATGTCAAGGTCACAGGCGTGGGCTGGGGCTGTGAGGAGGACCCCATCGATTTTCCTTTTTCTCTTTTGAAATGCGGCACATGGCTGGAGCCGGACTAGATAGAACTCTCCCTCTGCTGCAGCCAGCAGAGAAGAAACTCCGTGATTAGAACAAGAGCAAAGAGGCCACGTTTTCACCTAAGAAAATTATCCTGCGCTGTTTTTAGGTCTCCTCACATCATCAGGTTTCCACCTCTTAGAGGTCGGAGGAGAAAGAAAGAAGCAGAAGGAAGGGAGCTCACCTAGTTACCACGCTACCCTGGCAAGCAGATAGGTCCAGATAGGGGGGAGCCTTAGCTCACCCCCACCCCCCAATAATTTGTGTGCACATTTGCAAAGGCGACGTTCATTTTCATCTCGGGTGCAAAACTCTACCATCAGCAGGCCTGAGGCTGCAGTTCCCACACACCTCGTGCAAGCCCTGTTCCCATCCTGCCGCGGCAGTTTTGCTCTTTTAAAATTTCCTTTTTTAAAATAAATAAATAAATAAATAGAATTCAGCCTGCAGTCGCTGTCAGGCTTAGATGCAATCCCTTCGGTTAGCGAGCTCCCGCAGTCACCGTCCCGGCACAGAGGCATGGAGGGTGAGGCATGAAAGTGACTTGCGTCCCCTGCTAAGCTTGTGGCCAGTACATTTTTTTTTTTTTTTAAAAAAAGGTAATAAGACAAAGGAAGCCTCTTTTGAGACCTCTGCCACCTTTGTCAAATCCATAAGGCGGGATTTTAGAGGAAATTCCCAAATACTGCAAGTCGCTTTGAGGGTTTACTGTGCAGAGATCCCCTCAGTGAGCTCCTGGCTATATTCTGAAAAAAAGAGCATCGCTTAGGATGGGTAGTTTTTGAAGGAAATAGTCTCTGTGGACACAGTCTTTCGTGGTATCGCTTCCCGGGATCTGTGCTGTGCTCAAGAGCAATTTGGGAATTTGTTTTCACACTGGAGAGCCTTTATGTTGCATTGTCAGGTATAAATGATTGTTATAATGATACACACTTCAGGTGACAGTAAAATAGAACGTGTACTGTTCTAGTGGTTGGTGGTCCATGTTTCGGTAAGAGGGTCTGACACAGTAACAAGATCGGGGAAGGAAGGTCAGGGGTGAGGCTCTTAGGTTCTTGGTGACAGAGACCAGCTCCAGCCTACGCAACATGGGAACATTTGACGGGAGCAAATGGGGAAAAACCGAAGACCCGTGTCTTGGGAAAGACACGAAGGAGGGCAGCCATGCCGACTTAGGGACCCAGAACCCAAGCGCAGGTTTCTCAGGCTGCTGTGGGCAGGAGAAGCGGCTCCAAGCATTTTCTCTCTGTGGATTCCAGAGAGAAGAGTCTGACCAGGCTGCCTTGGTCATCCGGCCCTCCTCTCACTTGGCCACAGGAGGGCGTGGACACTGAGGGACAGTCCCACCAACACCGCAGGCCACGTGAGTGGGTGCTGGCAGGCGGAGGCAGCAGTGACTCTATCGCGCATTCCACACATGTCAACTTGGTACTTCTGCCCCAGAACAGAGCTGGCACCGCATGGGGCTATAGGGCTCCGCCGCAGAGGACTTGGGGTATAACCTGCTTCGAAGTGCCCTGTGGTAACTATTGGGGAAGTCATGTGTGGGGACCACCGAGGCTCGGAGGAGTCCCCGCTGATATCTGCAGGTCCCCCTACCGCTTACCAAGTTCTTCACCAGCATTTTCTCCTCTTCTTTCGGCTGAGAGTGGCACAGGAGGCTGGGTACGAGCCTCTCTATTTTGAAAACTGGCTCTGAAACTCTAATAAATCGCCCTTTTTATATTGTTCCATCCAGCTTATCACAAGGCAAGCACAATGATTGCCTCCTGCAGTTGGTGACTCTGCAGCCTTCGCTTCCAGAGGGCTGTTCCCTCCAGGGAGAGGGAGGGACAGTTGCGGGGGAAAGAACATGAAAACCTGGCTCCAGCTGTGCAACGGTACTCATAATTCCACATGTTGTTTGAAATTATTAATAAATACGCAATACATTTCTAAAGCTGAGCTTCACCCTTGCAGGTTCCTAGAAGCTTTAGGGTTCCAAGAACGTGGTTTTTAAACATTTCTAATCAGGATATGAAAGATACTACAGTCCCCAAATATGTCTCTTCTCCTCACGGTGTCCTATGGTCATACTGTCAATTCTGTGCTCCCCAAATAATACCCAACCCACTATCAGTCACCCCTTTGATGAGTGTTTCTCAACTATGAGGGGAGGAGAGCAGTTTTGCCACCCCAGCCAGGGACATTTGGCAACATCTGCAGATACTTTTGATTGTCACAACTTGTGTGGGTTGGTGGAGAAGGGAGGTGATGCCACTAGCACATGCTGGGCAGAGGCAGGGATGTTGCTAAACTTCCTACAATGCACAGGGTGGCCCCTCAAAACATGTCCCACCCCAGTGTCAATAACGTCAAGGTTGAGTCCCTGCCTTTAGACCCCAGGCTGACTTTGTAATGGATTGTGCAACTCTTCCAGCCTCAGCATCATTTTCTTTGAAGCCCTGCAATTGATCATCATTGGTCCTGAAGAAAGCACTTATTTATCAATTCATTCATTTTTTCATTCACTTATGGAGCCTCTACTCCAGGGGTAGGGAACGTCTGGTCCACGGGCCAGATAAGGACCAAGAAGTCATTGGGTCTGGCCCTGCCAAGGCATTAGTGGCGAGTGAATTAAATGTCTGACCAACTATAGCAGGCTAACTTTTAAGTTGATTATTTTGCAGGGCCCTTGAATGATCTTATAAATATCCAGATGGCTCCTTGGCAGAAACAGGCCCCCCACCCCTGCTCTGCAGTGCGCCACATGCTATGCTGGATGTAGGCAGCAACAGTGGAAACAGGAGTGACCCTGGGCTTCACGGATCTTGCATTTTAGTTGGGCGAGTGACTCTAAATATGTAGGTAGACAAATAATGATGAGTTTCAGCACTGGCCTTAAAGATGCAGCACGACCTAATTTAGAGGAGGGTTCGAATGCTTTTGCTTTGTGACATTTAAGCTGAGATCGGAAGAGCGCGTCATAGCGAGAGCAAGAGAGAGGCTGTGGCTTCCAGTCTTGCTTTCGTACATGTGTTTGTACTTTAATTTACTTGCGTGTGTTTAGTGCTACTCCAGGAGGTAACTGGAAATAGATCCCCTGGGATGTTGAAAAGATCTAGGCAAATTATTTATCCTGGAAAATTTACATTTAATTCAGGGAAAGTAAAAATTCCAACTGGTCCCTGAGGAGCCTGTGGGTGTCCACAGAGAAACCATGGTCTCTGTCTTTTCTCGTTACTGGTAGAAGCTGTGGATGTAGAGACACACACACTAGAAGGCTGGCGTGAGAGTTGTCGGAGCGACAGGAGACACAGGAGTCAGATGCAGGGAGGGAAAGCAGGGACATGTGGAGTTATTTTGGACAGGAAAACGGAGATGGGAGGCTGCATGTCCTTACTGTAGCCTCCATGGAGAATGTGGCCAGCAGTCCGGTCTCAGCGCTGCCCATGCTGGTGAGTGACTTTATGGGTCACCTGTGGGCAGAGCGGTCCTTCTCTGGTGGCACGCGCTCAGGAAATGTCAGCCAGTGTTTGTCTGGTAATTTTATTGTCAATATTTTTTTCACCATCATGGAATCCAATATCAGGATTTTAGGATTGGTTACTTGGAGGGTGTGTTTTAATGCTGTGGCTCCCACCCATTAGTCCGAGATCCAAACGTATGCCATATATTATCACCCTAAAATAACAATGCTTTGAGCAGTAGTTCTTATACTGAGCTCTTGGGGCCTCCTATTCACGTTAAATTCTGACAGCCCCTGCCGAGCAGCCAGGTAAACTGAGGCATGGCGCTGCTAAGTGTCATCATTCAAATCTGACCTGGGAGTAGATCCATCAGAGCTCCCTGATGCCAGCTCACGCTGCTATGCCGTGTTCCTTCCCTCCTGGCTGCTGAGTCAGTCACAGTTAAATGCAGTTTAATGGTGAGCAGGCTCTTTCAAGTGCTGCTGTGCTCCGATGGGCCTTGAAACAAACTCACTCACTTTGGCTGGCTTAGAGTCCAGATAGTTAACTGTATATTGGGTCTTCCTGTCTTGGGTTACGGATATGAGCTTTCTTTTTTTTTCCTCCTAAAGTAGAAGACAAAGAGAAGAAGCTTATGATAGAACTGATCATGAGACTTACGGCATGGATTTGTGCTAGTTAACTACTGCTGCATAATAAACCATTATAAAACCAAGTGGTTTAAAACAACTCTTTATTTCCTTCTATAGGTCAGTGGATTGAGTGGGTAATTCTGCTAATGTGGACTGGCATGGCTGATCTTGACTGGTCTCACTCATATATTTGTGGTCACTGGGGCCTGGCTGTATTAAGATGACCTTGCTGGTGTGATTCTGCTCTCTTCCAGCTATCCTTCCTAGCCCTCCAGCCAGCTAACTCTGGAATATTTTTATAGTGGTGACAGGTGTCCATAAAAAAAGAGGAAATAGAGAAGACAACCTATACTCGTATCAAGTTTGCTACTATTCCATGGGCCAAAGCAGGTCAACTTACCAAGCCCAGAGTCAGTGTGGGAAGCAACCTCCGGTATTAATGCAATCAATCTTCCACGCACACAAAGCAGATTAGCAGAACACTTCCCACGTAACTCTTGGCAATGGGTGATCTGTTGGAAAAGGGAGTTTGAGATGCCCTAATTAGCAAGCTTCATGAGCATTCGCCTTTGGAAAGATAGCCCCAGTAAGTTTATTTAGAGGGACACAAGCCCTTACACAAGCTTAGAAAATAGGCCGCGTTTGAACAGCCGGTGGATGTATTTTTAAGAAGGCTCTATGTCCAGCTTGCGCAGGATGGTTTCAAATGGGCCTGTGACCAAGTGTGAGAAGCGCAGGCTTGTGTTCACTCCAGAAACACGACAAGCCATTAAAAGACCATTGTTCAAGCCAGGTGCATGGTTAATTTGTTCAACAAATGATTCCTGAGCATATGCCAACCCCATGAAAGGCACAGCGGTAAACAGCGTGGGAAGATGTGAACACTAAAGGTGATGAAGGACCAATGAGTACTTGCTATGTGCCAAACACTCTGCGGAGGATGTTACCTTACCTCATTTGTGAGTTCCGTGTACTCACCTCTGTTTTGGTGTTGTTGTTGTCAGTCCTCACCCGAGGGTATTTTCCCCATTGATTTTTAGAGAAAGGGGAAGGGGAAGGGGGAGTGAGGAAAAGAGAGAGAGGGAGAGAGAAAGAGAGAGAAACATCAATGTGGGAGAGACACATTGATTGGTTGCTTCCCACATGCTCCCCAACTGGGGCCAGGCATTGAACCTGCAACCCAGGTACATGCCCGTGATGGGGAATTGAAGTTACAACCCTTTAGTGTGCAGACAGACATGCTAACCACTTAGCAACACTGCTCAGGGCTTCACCTCTGCTTTATGGTTGATAAAACAGGGCCCAGAGAGGAAACGCATTTAATGTCATATATCTAGTGAGTAACTGCACTCATTGAATTGCAAAAATGACTGCAATTATTTACTTTCCCTCTCTGCAATGTGCCTCTGTAGTTTCTCAGGAAAAACTACATGTCCTCATCTCTTGTATCTGAGCTGGCCTGTGATTTGCTTTGGTGACGAGAATGAAGCAAGACTTTAAGATGCCTTGTGTGTTTCTTCTCTTTCTTGAAACCTTGCCTCTGCTGTTAGAACAGGTCTGGGCTAGCCATCTGGCAGAGGCAAGACCAGACCATATGGAGGAGAGATGAATCTATCTGCTGAGCCCATCATAGACCCAGCAGCCCCCAGCTGATATAGTGAAGTACCCATGCAGGACCAAGCCTCACTAAAGTCAGCAGAGCTCAGCCAGGAGCAGGAGAATCACCGGTCCTTCTGCAGACTTATAAGGTATACTAAATGGCTGGTTTTAATATACTAGTTTTGAAGTAGTTTGTTACACAGCAAGAGCTAACTGATGCAATAGGAAAGCTAGTATTTGAAGTCAGGACTGACTGATAACCAAGCCCTATAACTGGAAGAGAGCCTTGGAAATGTGGGCTAGCCATGTTCTCAGGAGAAAAAGGAAATGGATTTGTTGAGTCTTACCCAGTCTGTGCCACATGTGTCCTTAGTTGTCACACTATTCATCTACCTTGAAGCCACAGTAATGGTGGGAAACCATGTAATGCATTCAAGCAAAGGGATGACCTGCTTATATCTGGGTGTCCGAAAGATCACTGTGAGGAAGCGTGAAGTATGGGTTGACTGGAGTGAGACAGGACAGGAATGGGTTTTCTCGCCAAGAGAGAGTAAGACAAGAAACTATAGCATAAATTAGGAAGACTAAAGAAGAAGGGCTACAGTCAGGGAATGTTCAGAAAGTAGGTCTGTCAGTAATGAAATGGGGGGTGAAAGAGAGACAAGTCTAGGATGAGCCTTGGATCTTGTTTGGAAAATGGCGGTCCCTGATGAAGGACTTGGGAACAGCTGACGGAAATGGAGGAATGTGAGTTTGGCTTGGAGTCTCGGAAGATTGAGGGACCTGGGGGACATCCAGGTGGGGTTGTCTATGACACAGTCCAATGTCTGTCTTCAGCTTCAGAGAGGTCTCAAAGCCCTCAGGGTGTTTGCCGGTATTGGGGTGATGTTGTACCAGTCAGACACAGATTCACTCTAATTTAAGTAGAAAGGCCTTTAAAAAATTTTTTTAGAGATTTTGATAGTTCACAGTATCATCTTAAAAACTAGGTTGGGCCCAGCTGGTGTGACTCAGTGGTTAAGCATTGACCTATGAACCAGGAGGTCACGGTTCGATTCCTGGTCAGGGCACAATGTTGGGTTGCTGGCTTGATCCCAAGTGGGAGGTTTGCAGGAGGCAGCTGATCAATGAGTCCCTCTCATTCTCCTTCTTCCTTCCTCTCTGAAATCAATAAAAAAATATTGAAAACAGCAACAACAACAGCAGCAACTAGGTTTGGAGGCTACATAGCCAGGAATAGCATAGCCAGGAGAAACCAGCCAACTGCCCACACAGCTGTCGGTGGAGAGTGGATAGCTTCTGCCTCACGCCGCCTGGCTTGCGGTACTCCGTTGCGGCAGCCACAGGAAATGAATATAGCCTTGCCAGTGAGCTCACACATTGAGAAAGAAGGAGACATTTCTATACCAGGTGCAATGTACTTAGTAAAAGCGCATTTCTTTCTTTAGTTAATGGAATAAAAATGACTGCTATTGAAGGCCAAAGTGTGTGTGTGTGAGTGTGTGTATGTTCTCTCCAAAGAGTAAACACCTTGAATGCTGGACCAGGAGGTTGTATTTCCTCCAAGATCAGTGAAGGGTCCTGTAATAGCTCGGGTGGCATAGCAGGTAGCGGTGTTTTATTAGCAACCAACTGCTGTAGGTGGTCTCGCTGTTGTGTATGATGCAGATGCCAACAAGGCCCATGATTTGTTGATTTCCTGTTGTTGGCTTCTCTGTGTGATGGGAAGTTGTCACCTGGCTTATTCCTTCCTTTTCATCATCCTTACTGCCTCAGCTCTGTCATCCTTCCAACTCTAAATCAAAGGGAAGTCTGTCCTCTCTCATCTGGGAAGGATTCTGGGCACGTATTTTTAGAACGGAGGAGCACTTGACATTTCAGCTCATCATTAGGGCTTCTTCATCACTTCCACCCGGAGCTCGGTGCTTCAGTAGAGATGTGGGGGCAAATAAACACGTGAAACGGAGATTCAGCAAAGTTCCTCGGCAGCTGCTGCCCTCCCTGGACAGAGTCCCACTGCTCCCCCACGAGGGACAAGCTGAGTCTCTCCCAGATCCCGCCATCTCCTGCCTCTGGTGGAATTGTGGAGCAGGTGAAGGGTCACGTCCCCCTGGCTGTTACCCTTCTTCCCTATCAGGCTCTGTCTCCCTGGCCCGGGCCCCCGTGTGCCTCCCTCAGTCATCCCGACCCATGTTGTTTTCTGTGCTCGCAGGCCCGCCCTCTCCCACCAGGACCTGGGAAGGCTGTGGATACCTTATCCAGTTTGCGTTTGGGAGAAGGGAAGCCTCAGGCAAGGTCCAGTTCTTTCAACAGAGGTTTATTCGGTGTGATCTCTACTGGCCCACAAGCG
This sequence comes from Murina feae, assembly GCA_004026665.1. Classification (NCBI taxonomy): domain Eukaryota; kingdom Metazoa; phylum Chordata; class Mammalia; order Chiroptera; family Vespertilionidae; genus Murina; species Murina feae. The sequence goes on along the minus strand of PVJC01018281.1, from coordinate 2,737 downwards.
AGGCTGCCCTTTCTCCCTTTCTGCAGAGCAGTGTGAGGAACACTGCAGGAGAGAGAAGCCTGGAGTGTGGGAGGGGAGTAGCAGGCCCACATTGGAGTAGCTGCGGCAAGGGGAAAAGAACGTCAACCAGCATGCCCAAGAGGAGTAGATCTTGAGTAGCTGGGCACCATTCAAGTCTGGCGAGGACAGCGACTTGGGCTTAAGAAGCACCACCCCCCGAGGGACTGCCCACTCAGTCTAGCTGTAGGGCAGTCTGTTCCTCTTGTGCCAACCCCTATGTGGATTTTGTTGACGTTTTCGAGTATAGTTTTTATTTCGATGGAACACAATTAAGCTGCTGGCACAGTTGGCTGGGAAATGCATTTTGACCAAGGGGGCCAGCCCTTGGGAAAGGACTAATAATTTCTCACAGACATTTTCTATAGAAACAATTTCTTATAGAGGAAAAAGGGATTTTTCTTCTGTAAGTGCATCTGACTTTCTTTCCATTAATGCAGTGGTTCTCAACCTTCTGGCCCTTTAAATACAGTTCCTTATGTTGTGACCCAACCATAACGTTATTTTCATTGCTACTTCATAACTGTCATGTTGCTACTGTTATGAATCATAATGTAAATATCTGATGTGCAGGATGGTCCTAGGCGACCCCTGTGAAAGGGTCGTGCGACCGCCAAAGGGGTCTCGACCCACAGGTTGAGAATCGCTGCGAATGGAATGCTTCTAATTCATTGAGAAGCCTGTTTTTTTTATTCATCATCATGGACAGTTTTCTTCTTGCAAAGCCAAGTGATTGGTGTCGTTTAGTGGCCCTTGGCCCACTACCCCTCCTGTCTGGGCTCTGGGGACCTCATACCTCATTTTCACCCCAGGTGGCCCACAGCTCCTCGTCTATGCCCCAGGCTTCCTTAGGGTTCAGTCCCAGAGAGAAGCCGGTGGAAGGACAGCTGGCCTTCCCAGAGTGGGCTGTCTAAACAAAACCAGAGAGTTACCCGATGGGGTTTCAATGACAAAAATGACTTAATTTTTTAAAAAGCATCAACGAAAGAACAAATTATAGAATCAGAGACTCAATAAGTGGAAAAACGTACATCTGAGAAAACAGTTCGTAGAGAAATTGGAACAGGATTTTGCAATAAGTATAATTAATATTTTCAGAGGAGAATATCACATCCAAGGAATCAGAGCAGAGGCCTTCATGTGCCCACCCATGGGTTCCACTGGTATTTGGTGAGTTCCTACTACTCTACATCAGGCACAGTGAGGCTCTGTGGAGTCCACAGTAAATAGAGCTAAGTCCTGGCCCTCAGGGAGCCTAAAGTCTAGCTAGGGGAGACAGAACTAACTAGTGAGACAAGTAAACATATGACATGCCAGGTGGTGTGTGCCGTGGGAGGAAGAAGGCAGAGTTCGAGGTAGAAGAGGTTCAGGAAAGGAAGGTGGACACTATTCATATGGGCCAAGGAAGTGAAGGAGAGAATCAGCCAAGTGGACCTAAAAGGGAAGAGAGTTCCAGACAGAAGGAACAGCAGGTGCCAGGGCCCTGCGTCAGGAGGATGGCTATACCTTTCAAGGAACAACCAGGAGACCACTGTGGTCAGAGTCGAGTGAGCAAAAGTGAGAGTCTTGGAGAACAAATGAGAATGGCTTTGAAGGACTCTGGCTTTTCCCCTGAGCACCAGCAGAGGATGGAAGGTTTTGGGCAAAGGCACTGGTCTGACTCCTGGCATATGTCAGTCCATCCAATCTTCACCACGACAGATGAGGCAATTAGTGAACAGAGAGGTTAAGTAGGTTCCAGCAGGCAGGTAGCTGAACCTGGATGTGAACCTGGCGTCTGGCTCCTGAGCCCACCTTTTCAATCATACCTTGTCGGGCTTTGGATCACAGTAGAAATCATTGAAGAGGTGATGGGTTTGAGAGAGAATGTGTGGAGGCAGCATTGACAGGCTGATAAGGGTAAGAAACTATTCAAGAGATTTCTGTTTGCCTTGAGCAGCTGGTTCTCATCCTGATCATTTCATGTTGCTGCAAACTCTAGTTGCTCCCACTGAAGCTGGAATGAATCCATACTCTCTTACATGACTTTCTAAGCTCTGAATTAAAAACCCTGCCAAAAAGTTTTCCAGGACCGGAGGGTTCCAAGGACATGGGACTTGGAATTAAAAAAAAAAATTATATATGTATATATATTATTGACTTCAGAGAGGAAGGGAGAGGGAGAGAGAGAGATGGAAACATCAGTGATGAAAGAGAATTTATTATCACCTGCCTCCTGCACCGTCCCCCTCACCAGGGATCGAGCCCACAACCCAGGGATCACTGGGAATTGAACCATGACCTCCTGATTCATAGGTCAACACTCAACCTCGAAACCACACCGGCCGGGTGACACTCAGAATTTCAAAGCTGGGAAAGTCCCCGGCAGAGCAGGATGAGTTGGCCACCCTAGGAGGCCACGCCTCCATCCCACACCTTGCCCAGCCGCCCTGGCTGTCTTTAGGTAGGTGGGGCTCCCCACCTAGGCCTTGGCACGTGTCGTTCCCATCTGTGAAGAGCTCTCTGTCTGGTGTTTTGCACAGCTGCTCCTTCCTGTCCTCTACTCTCAGCTTAAATGTCATCCCTCAAAGTGACCTTTCTGACTCCCTGGTCTTATGTGGCCCACCATCAGCTATTCCCCTCCCCACCCACCCCCGAACTTATCTCAGGGCCGTTGACTTTATTGATTTATTAGAGGCCC